>JAOVYW010041815.1:0-15488 GCA_025775045.1 Hiodon tergisus | reverse complement strand
TTAGAGTTAGGCCTAAAAGTGATAAAAACGTAGCTCAACATTAGAGTTAGGCCTAAAAGTGATAAAAACGTAGCTCAACATTAGAGTTAGGCCTAAAAGTGATAAAAACGTAGCTCAGCATTAGCGTTAGGGCACTCTACGACTAATGCTTGTGTATGGATTTTCAAACCTTTTGTGTTGCCGTTTGTTCAGGCCCTTATCCTTACATGCAGGGTGAAATTCGCCTCCAGGGAAGGTGGGCATTTTTGCTTTTCTGCATCTTTTGATCTCGTTACGTTTTATTCCAGAGAGGACACGGCATATCAATACTCAGTATTTCCCATCACACACATACGTGGGTAAAAGACGCATTTACGAAGTTCTCATTGTGACACACACATTATTTTTCTGTGCTTCCAAACGACGCTTAGATTTTCATCTAGATTCTAGAAGAAAGAAAAGGTTCCAGTTTGTGTCATTTCATTAAAAACTTTTTTTACATAAAATTTTTATGTCTTCAGATATGTAACTTTTTATAACTCTCGAAAGGCTCCTTGTTTTCTGAGCACTGTTTGTGTCAAAAACTCAGCCAGCCTTCTTTGTCGTCAGTTCATTAATCAGATTCAAAGAAGTTGAGTTTGCTGTGGTACAATCGGCCCGTGAGAGTTCACCTGCTTAACTTGCTCATCGCCCTCCAACGCACAAAGGTCAGATCTAAAGAGCGTTATCACTGCATGGGTACCCACTTCCTGGAGATGACGGCGGGCAAACCCAACTGCTCCACAGACAGGATTGTGATGCCAGCAATAATGTCAAACGAAGAACAAACGAGACCGTGCTCCATCAGCTCTTACGTCGCACAGAGCCTCAGAAAATGTGGGAGAAATCTGTGAAAGGATGGTGAAAGAGCGGTGAAAGAGCGGCCGTCCCACTGGTGGGATTTCCAGAGAAATGAGAAGAAGTGGAGGAAACAGGGACCCACCTCTTCAGTCCCAGACGTGCGTCGGGACGGCAGCTCACACTGGGCCAACATGAATGGGGAGAAAAGGGGGAGATGCAATAGACCAGGGTCCAAGGGCCGAAAAATGTGACGTCCGCCTCTCTACATCACAGCTACCAGCAACTGTTTCCCGACGTCCCACATGGAGTGAGATATTAAAAAAATTGAGGAAGATATTCGTCAAATGGAGAAAACACATTGACTTGAATTCATTATTTATTTAATTTCAATGTTGGTAATGGTATTTTTTCAATAGCCAACGATGAGAGGTGCTATAATTTAATTATTTAAAATTGCACTTGCTACACAACACAAATGTCCGGTACAAATTTATTTTTGAGTAGAGTTATATATTTGTATATTATACTTTACTAAACATACATTCTAAAAATATCAGAGTCTCCAGTTAAATTGAATTTTATAATTTTATATTTTGTAAAAAGTAAAAGCAAAATACTTAAAACTTAAAACACTGGAATACACAGAGGCTGCATGTATTCATCAGTATCTTTTTAAAATATAAAAGATTAACCTGGCTTTGTTTAAATGTAACGTATTTAGTATATTCATATTCAGGGTTAATCTGCTTAAACACCCCACTGGTAACTTCTGTTTTCATACAGGTGCAGTAGGTCACTAAGCCAGTTTATTATTTTATTTTGGATTACTTAATTTGGGGCATTCTAATAATAGCATTTGCCAAAAAAAAATTAAAATAAATTGAGCTAATTGTGGGGCAGGTAGTCAATATACAGTATGTGAGATATCACCGATAAAGAAGTGAATCTTCGCCATTGATATTTTCATGCAAGCATTTTCAAGGCATACCCAATAAGTCTGCTCAAAGTCTGAGCTGTGACAGCCAGGAGATGAGCAAGAACTCAAATAGCGCTGCTCTGTCAAACACATGTTTGCATCCGCTGTTCCTGTGTTTCTGAATATCTGCCAAGGTTACAGTGCTGATGTCGCTGGGACAGATCATTCAGATCTGCTTAGGGTCATTTCAGCTTGCCAGGTCATTCTGTGTAAAGGGCACTTAGGGTTACTTTTGCTTGTCACTGTCTCCCTAAGCTCATGTCCTCGGTTGTATTTGATCTTTTTCAGTTAAGGCACATAATACACTTTAATATTGTCAATGTCCTGCTGCACATTTCAGGGGAGTCCACACATTGGCACAACATTAGCTTTTTTCACTGTTGGATAAATTGTTTATACAGCGTTATCTCCGAAGCCAATGCTTCTTAACTTCACAGCTCCCCCTTCACTGCAAAGTGAACCCAACAACATTTCACCAGTCAAGAACACAAACAAACCAATCAAAAGGCAAAGGAAACACTGTATATGTTTCTGCTTTCTTTTATATGGCACAAGGAGAGAAATAATGTGCTTCACAACAGTGTTGCCTAACCCAGAGTGAGACCAATCAGATGAGCCTCCAGGTAATTTGTAATCACTGCTGATGGCAGTTCGCTGTGGTCACAAACAAGGCTTAGTGGAAGAGCCACCAAACAGTTGCATAACTGTCAATTAATCTTGTCAGCCCCCATTATTTGATTTGATGGATGCACATTCACCAGAAAGCAGAGTTT
The DNA here is from genome assembly GCA_025775045.1 of Hiodon tergisus. NCBI lineage: Eukaryota > Metazoa > Chordata > Actinopteri > Hiodontiformes > Hiodontidae > Hiodon > Hiodon tergisus. Next base: position 12,920 of record JAOVYW010041815.1, on the reverse strand, counting down.
ACCCCTTTTTATACCCGGCTTTAGTCAGGAGAAAATACTTGCAAAAGAGCCATCGTATCCCTAGAAGCGCAGAAAACGTGGACCGGAACAGGCTGGACTAAATTATATCGTATGTTTTCCAGAAAATTAATGAATGAATGCTTAATTCAGCTAAACTGATCACAGACATGAAAAATCACATAAAAACACAAGGAAAAATGCCCTTGTTTCTAAAACTACATCATTATGATTGTTTAAAAAAAACTAAAAACTTCTGCAGAAATCGAATTTTACTATACAACATTATCGGTTACAATTTGATTGTATAAATTTTCTGCCAGCACAGACAAAAACAGTTAAGACACTTCATCACCCAAGTTCATAACCTTAGACGTTTTTTCACATGCAGATATACTAAATACTGTGCTGAATGGCAGCATTCATCAGAACTGAATGTATGGTGCTCATTAAATTGAATAGTATAATGAGATAAACAACTTACACAATCAGGTTTAGTTTAAGGACTGAAAATGCAGTCTGAGTCCAGAGAACAAACCTGAGCCTTATACAAACCTGCATCCTAAGAGCATTACTTTCTGCTCTCCAACTGAACTGCAGTATTAATTGATGTATTATTACTGAGAAACAGTATTAAAGAGGAGCAGTATTACAGAGAAACAGTATTAAAGAGGAGCAGTATTACAGAGAAACAGTATTACAGGGGACCAGTATTACAGAGAAACTTTATTACAGAGGAACAGTATTAAAGAGGAGCAGTATTACAGAGAAACAGTATTAAAGAGGAGCAGTATTACAGAGGAACAGTATTACAGAGGAACAGTATTACAGAGGAACAATACTACAGAGAAACAGTATTACAGAAAAACAGTATTACAGAGTAGCAGTATTAAATCCAAGAGGACCTTAGAAATGAACGTGATGTCAATGTGGAGCTGTTTCTGACAAACCTGCCAAATCTTCCCCGACCTAGATGCTCGGCGACACGTCACTTTGGATTAATCAATTTTAGCCAACATTTTAACTTTGCTTCTCTGAATCTGAAAGTACCTACTGGGGCCCTGTGTCCTTATTGGATCAGTCAGACTTAGAAATTAGAAATTAGAATCCATGTTTATTTTGCAGGAGGTTTGTGCGAAATGGCCAATGAAATCCTTCATAAGAATCCTTCATGCGTTTTGTCCTGGTAAAAGAAAAGACTGCCATGATTGGTCAACGGTGAGGGTTCCAAAACAGAGTACAAGTGCTTTTTATTTCTACAGTGTAATTTTAATTTAATAATTTGAGGGATGACAGCTGACAATTAAAACAGAATTTAAAATTAGAGATAAAATGCAAATCAATTACGTTTGGATCATTGGCTCCCAATTGTAGGCCACATGGTTCCCATAGTTCTGGAGAATACATATCTCTAGCCAATCTACACCTCTATAAATCCCATATGGCCATGATATCCATAACTTTATTGCATGGGTCCCCCATGTTATCATCCCTGGGTCCCCTGAAAAAATCACATGTTCACTGCAGTAGGAATTACATTCACTCAACACCTATCATTGTCTTCAGAATATCCAACCCAAGTTTGGGTCGCCCTAAACTTGACCTATGTTTATTTCATTTATTGTCCTACAGCAGGGCACAAAACTCTGCAAACCCAGCATTAGAATAGTTAACCACATGGACATGGATAGTTTATATTTATATATATTTTCAAATGAACAATTTAATATATATTTTGTATAAACTGTTTAAAATAATTTATTATACATATTATACATATTTCTTCCATGTGGGCTATTTCAGATTTTATGGTGTGAGAGTAAGTTTTTTGCAAAATAATTGTTATTGGATTTCTGTGACAGTACGGTGACACTGTGAGGAAACCGTATTGCCTGGTGGGTTAACAAATAGATTGAAAACCTTTTAAGAGAACAAATCCATGAAACCTAATTTTTTCAATGAAAACTAATTACTCTAACGCCTAAGGCCACATTAAAGCCATTTAATCTGCTTGCCAATGACTGAAATACTGTTTAAGGAAGGTAGAGACAGCAGCTCCAACATCTACAGACACTCAGTGGTTTACTGGGTTCCTGTTCAAGTTGACCCCCACAAGTGGGGCGTGTGCCTGAAAACATTGAAAACTTAGCCCCATGCAATTGGGTTGCTATGGTAATTCAAGTGGAAATTTGATGTGAAGTCAATGCGTTTGACTGGCAGTCAGGAACAAATAAGCGTAAAATACACAAGCGTGAGATAAAAGGAAAAATTAAAGCAAGCACCAATTACTTGGCAGCAGCATCCACTTTGTTGTGCAAGCGATAGATAACTTTGCTAACAATCGTGTATTTTGTTAAATAAAAACGCAGCAGCAAAATTTACTGTTAGTAAAAATGTGATTGGCAGTCTAGAATATAATGTCTGAGGAAAACTGAAAAATATTTTCTCTGAAATGTGCACGAAAAGGATGTTTAGTTTTTTTTACAATCATGAGCAGGAGATTATTTTTTCTTTTAAACAGGAGAGCAAACATTCATTAAAATTCCTCTGTGCCGATCACATTAAAAGCTCTTCCCTCCTGTTGCCATGGGATACCTTATTCTATTAATGAGCTGAGATTCCTGGTCAATTATGAATCAAAGGGACATATCTGCTGTGATTAATACTAATTATCTGTAATAAAATTAAAAGAATATATATATATACATATCTTAATGTATTATTTGCAATTGAATTAATTGACTCTCAAAGGCTATGCTTGTGAATAAAATTGCCTTTTTTTTTTTACAAGATCTCTTTCCTCCACAAACAGTGGAGCAGTCTCTCTGTGTCTCATGAAAAAGCTTTTTCAGTCTGTAGAAAAAGAACAGCGGGTCTTTTTCACAATCAACTTTACGTGCCTTCCCATCAGACTGTGAATAAATTTTTGAAAAAACAGCATTGCTGAAGAAAAGACACTCCCGTACACGCCACAGGGAACCTTGCGTTGCCTGTCCATTGACCGTACGGCTCTGCATTTTGAGCATTGTGTGCTAACATAGAACACAATGAGTACAACTGTTATTCGGATTAGCCCTCCTCTAGTGCACCTCCATCCAGAGTGAGATTCACGGGGGAATTTGGTCAGCTCACATAAAGCTCCAGCGTGTTTGTATGCATGTTCCCTCTCCTTGATGTCTGTCACAGCCTCACTCACATGTATGTCATACATATGGTGCCATGAAAGCATCGAAAAGATAATTAGGCCAAGCCGTAATGCCTGCCATTTGGAGTCAGTTAAGATCTCCAGTGACTTCAGAGACGTGCGTGGCTTGCGGACCCTCCGGATCGGTGTGGGATTTTATCAGATAAATGAACCCAGTACTCAGAGTACTGTAGGGACAAAAAAACTCCTTGCTTTCCCCACCTCTAGGAAACCTGAGAACCAGGAATGTCGTGTTTTTAATATCAAAATTATATCCATTAATTCGTCTTGTATTCCTTGGGTTTTTTTTTTTAAAGACGCTCCAAAATAAAAAAAAAAGATAAAAACTGGCAGTAACCCAGCATGGATTCACCAGAATACTGGTGGGATGAAGAAAATAAGTGCTAATTAATATTGTCCCCGCCGGAGAGGGCGGAAATGGGGCATGGAGGGACACTTTTATTGTTTTCTGATAAACGAGGAGTGGGTGCCTATAAATCTGTGGGCTTCTTCATGGGGAAACGGCTAAGTAATTAAATAAGCCATTTGCCAAGCTGGAAAGCCCGGGCCTTTCTTTAAGAGGCAGTGCTGCTTTCCATAAAATATCTAACGTGCCACGCGTGGGGGTGCTTAATTATTTCCTTTGTTGCGGTTAATTGGATTTTTGTGGTTGTTGCCATCATCATTTAAATTTAAAAACCACTTGGAGACAGTTAAGGAACCCCACCCCGCATTGAGTAAATTTTTTCCCCTCTTCATCAGCATGTCGGGGATATACAGGCGAGCTGCATCAATAAAAATGCCCTTTCCGTATCGGATCCACATATCTGGCTATAATGTGGGTGCCGTTTGCCTATAATCACAGATAATTCAACCACAATGTCAGTGATTTGCTTAGCAGACGTGCATATGTCACGTGACCCCGCCACAAAAGCGGCCAAAGTTGTTGGTGGCATTGCAGTTGGTTTGAAATCACTCTTATACTCAAGAGGAGATGCCAGAGAGACAAATTTGCATCGTGACCCCATTATTTAAACCCTGGTGCACATAAAACAGATTGAATCAAAGCATTTTCCGTTTCTGGATGCCACGTTGATTAGAAACTCAACACGTTGACCCTTTAAAATGGATTTGAGTTTTATATTGCTATAGTCTTAAATGAAATTCAACACCACTCTTTAAAAAGACAAAAGGCAGGCATGATTTTAAACATATATACATTTATACAATTAAATTAGTTTTGATCCATCCAGAAGAGTAAACTACTGGGCGCAACCAATATGGCTACAACGGTTTTTAAGTACTGTGACAAAAAATGTAGTCATTACTGCCGACAGGTGTCTAAACTGAGAATAATCACTATGATCTGCATTTTATTTGGACACAGGAGAGCAGTAGTTAGTTCACTTAAATAGAAATTAAGCTTTTTAATAAGAAACGACCCGCTCAGTGGAATAAAGTGCTTTCACATGCTGGTTTAACACTGCATGATCTAGAAAATTGCAAAATGAGCGGTGAAGGTCCCTTTATTTCACGATGGATTCAAGTACTACCAACCCACCGCAGAAAGAATCTTTCGATGAAGACAACTGCATGCGCTCCTGACCGAGCATGAAATTAAATCCCCCCCCCCCCCCCACAAAAGCAAGAAAATAATAAAGAAAAATACTGAAACACATTTGTGTTCATCCTACCCTTTTCTGAAGGGAAGTGATTCATTTCACACTGGCATTCACACCATTACTCTGGATATCTTCAAAGGAAACTGTTGATGGAATACCAACCATCCATCCATCCATCCATTTTCGAAACCGCTTATCCTGGTGAGGGTCATGGGGACGCCGGTTCCGATCCTGGCAGGCGTAGGGCGCGCGGCAGGGACATTCCCAGGATGGGACTCCAGGCCATCGCTAGGCAACACACACTCACACACACACACACACACACACACACACACACACACAGGGCAATTTAGCATGGCTAATCAACCTAACCAGCAAGTTTTTGAACGGTGGGAGGAAACCCATGTGGACACGGGGAGAACACGCAAACTCCACACAGACAGGCACCACGAGCCTCAAACCCGGGACACATGAGAACCCATAGAAGGGAATTTCTTATATTATTTGTTTTGTTTACATTTTTCCAGAAATTTCCCACTCCTTGGGTGGTTCTAGTAACTTAAAATGAACTGTTTAATTAAATAGGGCATTCCTGGTATAGCAGATTTACAAACAAGAAATTATCCTTACACTGTGCCTGCGGTTAATTCCTGAACAGGGACATTGTTGTGTCTGTGGATGTTACTGAACACAAAAAGTCTATTGTCAGTAAACTCACTCATACTTCTATGAGAGAAACATTATCACTTTAAAGGGCATTCCCCTGAGTGCTTATAACGTGCCTTCAGATCGATTTCAAAGGTACTTGGGCTGTGTATACATTTTAAGGCACAAAGATAAAAGGCTTACCAGTTAAATTTTTTTACTCAAATCTAAACGAGTCTGCAGGGTACGTCCCGTTTCTCATATCGCTGGGGATCTAACCATTTCAAACCATATCAAAAACACATCAGAACTAGAGAAAAGGTGTATTCACAAAGCCATTTCAGCAGTAACTCTAAAAAGCGATGCACACAAAGGAAGTAAGGCCAGTGCCTCTCTATTCAACATCATTTCAGATGTGAAATGCTGGTGCAAGGGCAAGTTGTTTTGATTTGGGAATGGGTGGTAGTAGAAGGTGGAGGACCTTTTATGGGGGAGATGGCTTGGACAAATATGGCCAACAAACAACTGTGAAAGGGTTCCAAAGTGTAATCTGAGGTTCCGGTGGACCTCTGTGATGGGCAAGTAACAGCACCTGACGTGCAGAAACAGGGGACTACACTACAAAATAAACACAAAAGAACAATGCGAAAATGTCATTCACCCAAGTGATTAGTATATAATAGATTACACTTTAGTGCTTAATTTAAAAACTTTTCTCCAAGCGAAAGCAGCTTTACATCCACTTTCAGTGCCCAAGCAGAGATACCTGTGGTGTTACAATATTCCCCTCTGTGTAGGCAGCACAGATGTATGTGTTTCCTGGCGAGGTTTGCCATCTGGGTAATAGCTTCAATATTAATCCACCAAAGGAGGAGGATAATCTTTTGGGCCACCTGGCTGCTCCGCTCTGTCAAAAGTGAAAGGATAATAATGAAGCGGTCACTGTCATCAGACTCACATCTGACTCGCGTCTGACTCGCATCTGACTCACATCTAATACACATGGAGGAACACAGACACATGGAGATGTGTCACCATTCTTTATGTGACTTTAAGAATTATGTTTGCTTCAAAGCTGAAAATAGCCGGTTTTCTCTTCAAACTAAGATCATTTGTAAGATATTTATTCAAATTTTAAAATAATTATTACACGAAAATAATGATGCCTCGTGAAGATAAAGATCGTAAATTGTATAATTTGAGGCGAAACCCAGATAAAAATACATTTTTAAGAATTTGTAATCTGGCAAATCCGTCTTTGTGCATGACACAAAAAGTTACAGTTGCTATTTGACAATACTAAAGTACAAAGGATGGCATTAACTGTCTGATCAGTGAATTAGATAATGTTCTTCACTGTGGCTGTATATTCCTTTGTTCTCAGTGCACCAGGCTCAGCGTTCTGGCCCCCTTCCTTTTCCCTACCGTAAAGACTTCTGGGCTGTCTTTTGACAGCTGCACATCCAAGCCTGTTTGACATCTAAAAGCCAGGCTTTCTTCTCCAAGGCATCTGATGTCCAGCGCACTATATCTCTCGCTTCTCAACTGTCCTTAATGTGGCTCGAATCGTTCCTGAAAGTGCATCTGCATGGATGCAGAAAGAGTCTTAAGGCTGGTTTCTTCATGCACAGGGAGGAAGCAACAGGTGGATGAAGCATACGGACACGGTAACGGGGAGTTGTATATATAAATTCCCTTCTTGGGACAAAGCTGATCTTGCGATCACTCACAACCTTTCAGGCATTAAAATTATTTTATTTTTTTAATTCGAAAACGCAATCTAGGCATGCATTTCAAACGTAATCGCCCTCTAACTGAACATTGGTGGGAATCTCTGCGTGAAATACCACTGCTACATGTGTTCGCATACCAATGCTCTATTACCTCACTCATCCCGGGTGACAGAGAAAGGAGAAATCAATATGTCGGCAATTTATGGCTCTGTCTGAGTTAAACAATGGGCAGTGTGAGTAGACACTGTCAGTAATTATGCTCCCTTTCAGAAGCAACCCTAAATCACTGACAGCTCCTACTGAATCAGAATTGGTGGGCACCCCATCCATCTCAGACTCCCAGACTCCCAGAAAACGCCTCTCGAAATCCGCGTTGTCCAGCACGGGAAATCCTCTTAAACACTATTAACAGGAAGGGGATTTTACGAGTCGAGCCCTAACGAGATTGCAGGTGTTTTTTCGTTCGCTGCGGATCAATCCCATATTTCTCATTACGCGTCGCTACAATGTTTGCGTTCAGTGGGCTTCTTTTTCTTCCTGGTGAATTATGAGTCAGGTGAATTTTGCCAGGCAGCCCCTACCCTACAGACTTCTGATACAAATTAATGTCCAACGGTGAGCCCCGAGATTGCTAGTGCGTGCGTTCAGACGAGGGAGAGGGGATGGAAATCGTCGGATCTCGTGCCCTGCTTATAATTACCACCAGGCACTTTGGAGATTACAGATCAGAAAATAACCATCTCAGCCACTCGACCTCACGACCTTGAGGGAGAGAACGCTCCAGGCACGCTGCTTATGTCTGCCCTCTTTGCTTCATTAGTTATTTATATTGAGCAAAGCCGCGTGAAAATTTAATGGGCGGCATGCGGAGACTTCAGCAGACTGTGCAAATATTCAAATTCCTCAGGATGGGTCTTGATTAAACACTCCGAAACGTAGGGCGTCGCTGGAGTTCTTTGAGATTCAGATTGCGTTCGCAACCTATGACTGGACGTTGTGGAAAACACATATTTAGACTAGCTCCAACATTCAATTTGATGGAAAAGACTTTTATAAGTAAACACTCAGTGAAAACCGGAGGAAGATAGTACCATGATAATGAATTTAAGCAACTGAGAATTTCCCAGCAGGGCTTTTATATTAACCCAATACTAATCTAGAAGCTAGTAGTGGGGTTGAGGATACATTTGATAAAAACTATTTATAATGAAGCCTGTAATTACTTGTTGTCATGCATTTAACAGTGGAACCTCTACTCAAGTATACCATTTTATGATTTCCTGAAGGCAGTTGTGTTTCAAATACTTGGAACCAGGTCACCTCCATCTAAATCTAGTCCTTCCCTTTCCCCCCCCCCCCACATTTCATCATCTTCAAGAGCAGTTTCATGAAACTTCAGATTTCATCCTTCTTCAGAATCACCGCTCGATTCAAACGGCTCATGTTTTTGTGGATCTCTGCATATTCATGTGGCTGCTATATTTTCGGAACCCACCGATAGTCGAGTTAAGAACATACAGTGCACATTCATAAAACAAAGAAATATACAGACGTCAAATGGGAGCCATATGGGTTGTCCAAATGGTTCAGACAGAGACCACAGGAGCAACAAGTGCACCCTTCTGCAGTTTTCATATATAATTATCCCCAACAGATGGGGTTAGGGAGTCAGCAAAATAGCCATCCCTGCCGAAATAACCATACGGCTGTGTTATACACAAAATCCATTCTGGATAAATGAATATCATTCGAAGTCTTCTCAAATTGGTTCTATTTCTAACCACGCCATGAAATTGGTAGGCCCCTTTATTTGCCTCAGAAAGGATTACATTAAAAAATCAATTTCTTATCATATTCCATTCATAGGCTGATGGTTTTCCTGCGCATTGCAGACCTGGGGTGAGAAACTGTTGCAGGAGCAGAGCTGCAGCTGTTCAATAAAACCGTCTTCCATTCCACAAAAAAGCTGTTTAGCTACAGAAATCAGCAAGCCATCAGCAGAAGAACATCTTTTGTAGCAAATGAACGATCACTGCCATAACCTTTCAGAGGTAACCAAATTCAAAACCCTAAATGCTTCTACCTGCAATGCAGATTTTCCAGATATGAAAATTTAATCTCTTTGTATTCATAGACTTGACCTCTGACTATTGTTTTAATTCAACCAAAGGATTACTACTAATAAAATAGATAAGCCAAAGATAAGCCCTGCAGACACATTTAATAATAACCCTCTGAAAACGGAACAAGGTTTAATCTAGAGGACTATTCAGTATTTTCAATGCAAAATTTGCAGCTCAAAATTACTGAACCTGTGAGAAAGACCATGTAAGAAAGGTCATAGGCAATGTTTTTTTACACTTAAAAAAATAAGCCGCTCAGCTGGAGTTTAAACACCCAAGGTATGCAGGTTCCAGCCCAACAGACTTCCCTGCAATGGCCATCGATTGCAACTTACATTTTACATTTTAGTTGCTTAGCAGACGTTTTTATCCAAAGCGACTTACAGTTTACAATTTCTGCATTCATCCACTTATATAGGTGGATATTTTATTGAAGCAATTCAGGTTAAGTACCTTGCTCAAGGGTACAACAGCTGGGGTGGAATTTGCGTTCAAAGCCTTGGTACTGGCCTTCTGATCTGTTATCTCTTTATACTCTTCTCCTCCCTCTAGATAGAATCATGGTCATTGTTGACAGTTCATAAGGAATACACAGTGATTTTATTTGCTTCATTTCGCATTATTCAAGTTGCGGTCTAGCATTTTTTGATGGGTAACGAAACATTTTCTCTACTTTATCCTCTAAACCAAAAGTTTTCCCCTCAACTGAAACGTTTTAACGGTAATGAGAAGACTGTACCTTCTAGCAACAGCGTGAACGTGAATCAGTGGCCACAAGGTTAACAAAGTTTTGTCGTTCTCTGTTTACGAGTTTACGAGGATTTTTTTGGTGAAAGTCGTATTAATGCAAATTGCCTCAGTAATGATTGTAAAGGGTTTGCAAAGGGTGTGTGCTGGGAAAACAAACAAAAGCTTCTGCAGCACCACAGAGACTGGTCAGTGTAAAACAACAGCATCTTTACTCAGCTTTCCTTTAAAACAGAAACTGAAAAACATTGAATGCATACCAGGTTCCAGTCAGTTCATTTGTAACCCATTTGTTTTAAATGGACACATTTGAAGACACACTCCCCATGGCTGGCAAACAGAAAACTCTATCTGGACAATGCAATTTCCGGTATGAATAGGTCTGCCTCTTAGATTAATGGCCTATGCGAAGTTTTTTATTCATTTCTGTTGATCTGCCATTTAGATGTTCTTCAAAGGGTAGATGCCTGTGTAATTAATGACCACTTTAGGAAAGAAAGTGATGGGAAGGAGGTTGTCCATGTTATGAACTGTCATTGTTAACATTTCAACACAATCCACAGCCTCAAGTAAACATTTTTAGGCATGAAATGAATGACGTTAAAAATGTCTTGTGATATTACAACCGTTCGGTGGTGGTATAGATAAATAAAAAATATCATATGCTGGGGGAACATCTTGGCTTTTTTCATTTAATAAAATGCAAATCAATCAAGACCGAAAATCAAGCTTTACAACAAAACTGGCGGCAAAAAGGTTAGAACAGAAAGGTTTTAATTAAATGCTTTTGTCACAGAGATCAATTGTCAGGTCACATGCCTGGATCAACATGCTGGTACCCTTTGCAATCGCATTTGTTTCAGGCAGTTGTGTCTAAAATAGCCACACAAGGCCATGAGGTAACACTCAGGCTTATTGGTAGAGAGACTGCTCAGTGCCATAAATATTGTCTTCTACTGTTTAGTCTTTTAATATTTTAATATTCCTCTGACATGTGACTCAGTGTGTCAAAGACTCAGTCTTTGTCTCTGCGTTTAACGAAGTTATCAGCCACTGAATCATAACTAATTCCCACTTTCAATAAATCAACAATGAGAGAATTGTCTGCAAGCTCAAGTATACCTCTACCTCCAGCAACAATGTTAAAACCTAAATCAAATGCGGAGAATAGTCTCAGTGATGAGAGTTTTAAAATTTTTAACGGAAAGCAAACTGGACAAACAAAAGCCTTGAACAAGTGTTACTGCTGTAATGTGTTTGTTTAAACAATCAGACAGAGTTGCACTAACTCCCCTTCTTGCCCTTTTGGTGAAGTTACGAGGGTCGAATTTGTACATATACACGTAGACCTGGGGGTTCCTAATCCTGCTGCCGGAGGACCCCCCTCCAGGAGCTTTTCCACATCCTTTTAAATGGCCATTAACTTAATGCTGTGAGGAAAGACTGCATAATTAGGGACATCATTGGCCTATTTAAGTTCTTAAGTACTCAGCTTTAATAAAAAACTACACACAGGGGTCTTCCAGGACCAGATTTAGGAGAACACCGGGGTTCTCCAGGACCAGGAGTGGGAACACATTGGGGTTCTCCAGGACCAGGACTGAGTACACACAGGGGTCTTCCAGGACCAGGTTTGGGAACACACAGAGGTTCTCCAGGACCAGGACTGAGTACACACAAGGGTTCTCCAGGACCAGGATTGGGAACAGGATTGGGTCCTTCAGTGTGTCTTCTGTCTGTCCTATCTAAAATATGAAGTACATGACAACATGTTGAGAATAACTCAAATCACTGAAATTGAGCTAGCAATATGATGTACGTAGCCCATTTATAAGCTGCTGGTGCAGTAACAGAAGTGCATACAATGTATCAAAATACAAGTTCCCATGTCAACGACACTCCACGTCATTCAGTTTAGTTCCTGTTTGACAGTGGTTAAAGAAACGCAGACCGTGGTGTCTGACAACATGGCCTACATTCAGTTCTGACATCTCAGAAAACAACAACGAACAGCCGATTTCTTGATAGCAATTACGATTTTCATTCCCTCCAGCTCAGTGAAGCAACGGATGGAAAAAAAAACCCAGCAGCAACCAGGCAAATCAACGGCAGCCGAAGCACGCAGACATCCACAAAGTAACGCAGAGAACATGGGAGAGGACCAAAACACAACAGGATGAACCTCATTTTACGGTCGTACGCAGCGTACGCCATTTCCGTTCCTTTCCACCGTCGCCAAGAGAGTGGCGATTCAGCCGAACCCCTTCTCCCTGCTGGGAAGAGTGCCACTCAGCGTTCCGCAGGCTTGCTCTGAGGTGCGTCTGCTGAACAGCTTGGCCACAACTTTTTTGAAGATGTATAAAAAGACAGGCTCCACACGCTCTCCTCCTCCTCGCCACGATCTTACAAACTTCCAAGGACTCCAACTACTAAGTGCTCATTTATTTGATCAGTGTAAACTGTATGAAGAAAATATGCATGACACATTCATGATATGGCTGCATACGGGCCCATTTCAGAGACACAACAGCGGCGCAAAATGGTAGACTTTTGATGAGATGAATGACACATGTGTCGAGGAATCTCCGCCAGCCTCAACTATAAAGAGAGCTGGAGCTAAGCACTACGGTCTGAAAGATAAAACGAGAATGAGGAAACAGAAGCACGAGTTTAAGGATTCTGAAAAAGAAGGCAGCTCCTGGCTTCAGATGTATGAGGGATCAAAGCTCAAAGCCGTTCAGTTTTCTCATACATATCAGGATTACTTTTAATATGGTGGAGCACCACAAGATATTTTGTGCTGTTTTGTGTTATAGTAATAAATTTAAGGAAAGGACTTGTATATTTAAAAAAAATGTGTATATATATA
>JAOVYW010041814.1:36594-60786 GCA_025775045.1 Hiodon tergisus | reverse complement strand
ATAGTCCACCCCCCCCCCCCCTCCCGCCGCCAGTGACAGCCTCCCACACCCTTCACCTAACTAAATGGCTGAAAGGGGAGACTCAGCAGAACTGTCTGGCATTTACCGTGGTGAGTCCTGTGATTGTGCACCTCTGAGACTGAAGATTATCCAGGATAATTTCCCCAGCCAACAAGGAGAAGTCTTTCAAACAGCTCCATTCCACTGAAAGACAGATACAGAAAGCCCTTCGGTGTCAGCGGGCGAGCGGGATCCACAGCATTAATTGAAACACGAGTGTGCTTGAGTGCAGAACACAACAGTAAAATAATACAACTCATAATTACAACACACTTAGAACACTTCAATTTGGAAGAATGAGCTGAAAAATACAAACATTTTCAATTCATGTAGAATATAATGATACTGACTGAATATAAAAATGACTGCAATTTAATGCAATTATTTTGACATGGCAGAAAAGAGTGGAATTTTCCTTGCATAGTTTATGCATGAATATCAGGCTCTGTAGATCATATGAAATTCAACTTCTTTAAACAGTAACAGCGGTTTTTCGATCTATTTATACAATATTGTTTGTTCCAGGTTGGGGGGGAAAAAATCTAATTCTATTTGTTATTTCAACAATGTATGAAAAAAAACCTCTATAACTAACATCAAATCTTTTTATGGAACACTGAATTTGCCAAAGCATTTGGGTTGACTTTGGAGATATTTCATATTTCCAAAAAAATCTTTGCAGCGTTTTTTCTCTCATTATTATTATTTCTTAGAATTTGGCTACGCTGGACTGCAAGGTTTGTGCAAGCAGTGGCGACTTTAATGGGAGCCCCTGTCTGTCGGGACCTCTGGGTTTCGGGTACATGTGCTTTTAATCAGCGTCCTGCCACGTATTTCTGCTGCACCACCAGCCTCTCCCAATGCACTTGAGGGACACCGCTGTGGGTCTCCTCATCCCTTCAACAGTGGACGCACAGAGCCCCACAGAAACATCGCTCTGGTGTACTCGGGCAATAGCGATGCAAAACGTACACAATACCAATCATTTCAGGAGGAATATGTACAGAACATTTTAGAAGGGAATTTTGTCCAGAGGAGACGCCTGTGATGTTTAAATGTCAATCTCCTAATCTAATTACAAACAGATTGAGACAAAATGCTTTTTACACCATGATTTCTAATGGCGTTAAGTTGCTCGGACTCGCTCGCCAGGGGTTAATCAACGGTGAGCGCGTCAAGAGCATCTATATTCAGGAAGAAGATCTTGAGCGATACCGACAGCCCCAGCGTCTCAGACCCATGGAACAGACCCCTTGCAGGCATTGCCCAGCTTCACATTGTAACCATGGTGCTGTGTCGCTAAATATAGATCATTGATAGAAAAGCAAAGAGGACCATGCAAAGGCATAAACAATTAAGTGTAGAGTAGATCATGTGTGGCGTTACATTACAGGATGACACACAAGGAATGGATTCTGAGGAAGGTAACCCTGGGGTAAAGCCAAAATTTGAAATGACTGAACAAACTGGTTCAAATTTAATCTCATATACATATATTCCTGTAGATATTTTTTCCCTCTACCTGCATGGTTGTCTCTTAAAGCAACAGGGGATATTAACGTAAAACCAGAAGAGTTCCTAAAGTTTTTTATACAGGGGGAAAAAAACTACATATAACAGGAAAAAAAATAGGTAATTTTAGACTGGAATTTTTAATTTAAATCAATTTTAACTTTTCAGCAAAGGAGCCAGAAGTCAACACCGACAATGTCCAACAATGACAAAAACCTTTTTTACTTTCTTATTCCCCATTTTCGATTAGTTATGTCTAAGTCTACAGTTAAGTCTACGCTCTTTTAAGCACGTATAGAAATAGAAAGGGTGGAAATGTGTTCAGCGTGCAGGTTAAGGAGCTTTGATTTTGACCAGGAGGTTGCTGGTTCAAGGCGAAGCCGGGCTTTAGCACCTTACCTCAACCACTTTTGTGGTCTAGCTGTGTAAATGGACCAAGTGTAAAACTACAAGCCACGCGAAATCGCTTTAGATAAGAGGGTCTGCTAAAAATTTGCTATCAAATGAATAGCCTCAGTACTACGCTCTTCGGCCCGTTCATCACTTGTCCTTGGCACTGAGCTGAGCCCCAAACGCACATCCGTCGTCTGTTGGGATCAATGGTTTTGCCCCTGGCTGATCGCGATCCTGTTTTTTTATTTATTTCAGTGCTGCCCTTTCTGACCCTCAACTCTTTCCTGTTGAATGCCCAGAGGCTCTCTCGCAAGGAGAGACCTTTAATAAGCAGATTCAATTTACTCCGCAGAGTGTTTTCATTAAAAAAAACAAAAAAAAAACCTGGAGAGCTATCACAAGAAAATTAAAATGAATTGGTTCATAATCATCCATGAGGGGCAGAAAGAAAGAAAAAGAAAAAAGAAAATCTCTTAAATCAAAATGCAGTGGTTTTAGCTGACTGAGAAAACAATTACAGTCAAATTAACATCTACCACCTGACACTTAACCTCGTGAGTTTCCTTGGCCAGGTTATTACAACTCTGAAATGTCAATATTTCTTGAGCCCAGTTATTAGCCAATTAAATCAAAAGGGAAAACGAGAGAAAGGGAAAACAAATCGATCTAAAAAAAAAGTCCATCTAGACCCAAGGAACGCTCATCTAAACAATTTTGAACTGTTAGGCAAATATTAACAGCAAAATATAGTTTGCCTTAATTGTCTTAGAGTTTCCATCATCGAAATACTAATTAAATATGTTATTTTTTTAAAGGCAGACGTTAGATTTTAGACATCATTTAGTGAGTACAAGCTTTCATCAGCACTATTTTTAACATCCTATTGAGCCACCGAATGAACATCGAAGTAAAATCAACGATAGTTTGACATGTTGCTGCTGAAGGGTTTTTATGTGTGCATACCACTTAAATAGTGGAACCAGGTTACTGCACGCTGCCCAGGCGTTTGAACAACCGGGAATTAAGGTGAATTGACTGTACTGTCTGTTACACGTGGGCGTATGCTTAGCATCTTTACTTGGATTGGTGGAATCTGATGTAAGATGCTTGAGTACAAGACTGCTCAATAAACAGCCCGCCAATAGCACTCCCGACTGGTCTCTATAGTTCATTTTGTGCATTTAATAAACAGACAGATAGCAATTAAAAAAACACTCTCATCCCTCTTCAAACAACTGTTTCTTCCCCCACATTACACCGTTCCAAGTATGAGAAATCACTTTAAATGTAAGCGTGATTCACCCTAAACACCACATTCTGCACAATGCTCTAACAGAACATTGCTTAAGCATGTTTTTTTCAAGCACATTTTCAAGGGCAACTGTGTGTTCCTATTAAGTAGGCAAAGCTCAAAACACAAAATATTTAACAACATTCTTTTTTTTCTTTTTTTATAAAGAGGTTTTTGTATGATTACTCAGTAAGTGACGTTCTGTCATTAAGAGCCACGAACAGATTGGATGCATCGAGTCATATGTGTGGTAACTTGAAAACAAATTAAAGCCAGGGCCCCTCGCCAAGAGATTACGGCCACCTAACGCCATGCACCTTTTTAAACCTCAGATCCACGCGCGGAGTTGCGAACAGCTGCCCAGATCAGCGATAGCTACGGAGGGGATCAAAGAAACTCCCTATCAGGGTTCGGGGCTATTTCTAATGTGAGACTTTTTTGGTTTTGTTTTCTCAAATAGCGGGCGATGCTTTGAGGGTGAGAGAGGGGGTCGTGACCTGAGGGCCTGGACCACACAGCAAACGGGTGAACACCCGTGTACATTTTTTTGCCTGACCCAACGTATGCATTTAGTTACGGTGTTATTGAAACATTTTTATTGTTATGATTATAGCTCCTGAACCTAAATATATATATGACGAAATACCTGGTTTTCATCCCACGAGTACCGGTCTCATTATATCAAACATATTTTCCACCTCATTAATTTAGTTAACATAAGCCTGAACAAATTAAGCATTTCTGCTGGTTTACTGGAGCATAACGACAACGTAATTTACGTGATTATAAAAGAACCATCATGAATATGACATCATCTAATTTCAGAAGCAACTCCAAAATAGCGTTCTTCCACAAACGTCCATCCCATTGAAAAGAAAGTGCGATTTCATGAAACGCCCCGCTTGAGTGTTATGGCTCTTATTTCATCACTCAGGCCACCAACAGAACCAGGAAAGAGCTCAAATTATCCCAGAGTGATTATATAAGGTGATTCAACGGGTCTGAAATGGACTGAAACAATATCCTGTTTTCTTCAATAAGAATCAACAAGATGCTGCACGCGATGATGACTGGCGGTTTTGAACCCACGGGTGAAACGACAGTACATGACCAAATAACAAGCAATTCAGACACTATGGAATACACATTGATGGGACGGTTCATGTTATTGTTTTTAGCTATTGAAGCCACGTGAGCAGCCAAAAAAGAACTATCAGCACATCTATTCACTCAAATAATTAAAGTTACAGACAAAAACTGACATTCAAAGCATTTAAATTGAATTGAATCTGCTTTAAAATGAAAAGCTATTGGGTCTGTTGAATACAGTAACTAGATTCCCTTACTGTGGCCTTGGGCACAACCCCATTAGTTTAAATTTTTGAAATTGTAGAAATTTCTCAGAACAAATGTCCTGTTACTATTCTACAGCAGAAATAAAATTATTAAAGTATACATATGTAGGCTGTTTAAAGAGTTTAAAATAATAGAACGTAATTAGCTATTAAATCATATCATGTTAGTCTCTAAAAGGAGCATGGATTAAATCTAAATATTTTAATTGACAAATCTAAGTTTTTACACTTCATGAAACAATGCCTGTAGCTGCTATGCACTTTAATTAAACTGCAATCAGTTTTCTAAAAGGTCCTGTTTAGGTTTCGAAACCTGTGCCTTTTCTGTCAGGACAACTGATTACTGATAAGTGCAGCCTGCTTGGAGGTGGGTCAACCTCTCGGCCAATGAATTATTACTAACACAAACTGTTTCCCAGAATCCCTCACTGTCCACCTCTGTGCCCAGAATTGGAACGTTGGCACTCATTGGAACGTTGAAGATTCCGATGACTAATTTGTTGCACTAGACACACA
Source organism: Hiodon tergisus (assembly GCA_025775045.1). NCBI lineage: Eukaryota > Metazoa > Chordata > Actinopteri > Hiodontiformes > Hiodontidae > Hiodon > Hiodon tergisus. The sequence goes on along the minus strand of JAOVYW010041814.1, from coordinate 55,659 downwards.
CCTACGCATGCACACGACCACAAACTGAGTCATAAATAAACAAGGCAACTGGGAGAGCAGAGGATGCGCAAATTGTTTGCCGTTAAATAAATAAAAATACTCTTGAGTATGGCTAGGAAGGCGAAGAAAACAAACAAACACTACCATCGCTCCCTTTAAACAAACAAACTTTTGATGTCTTTCAAGAGCCGGAATACAGAGGGTGTCATGGGTCCCCAAAAACAATGAGAGTGAGGGGACCACCAGTCCACAGTGGCTGAGGAATGGCTAGGAGATCTGTCCCCATAGCGACGGGGTCAGCACTTATTAGCACGAAACCATAGGCCACATTCCACTAACGGAGACGCCTCTCAACATTCATAGAAATTCCTTGTATTATAAGGCAGTGAGTACTGGTTCCGAGTGGCTAACCTCCACATGCGGTAATTATTTACTCGTTCATTCAACATCCTCCAAGTGGGATGTCATATATCAGTACAGTCAGGAATCATTACTTGAGTCATTTAATCATAATCTAAGTCACAAGTCAATTAACAGAAAAGCTACTGAACGTCATTGTTTATTACACCTTGAAATTAAACACAAACACGTTGTCAGATATTATAAAAAATTATATAAAACCACTTCTAAAGCAGAAAAATTCAAATAGGCCCTATATGTTATCCATGCTGTAACAATTATTTGGGAGTAACCTCTAACTGGTCCAAAGATTTAGCTCGAAGATTAAACGCCAGGAAGAAAAAAAGACCACCCAAAACATCAAAAAGCCAATGTTATTTCTGTCAATGATGTAAACACTAGCTAGTGCCACGTGAATCACTGCAGAATCGCGTTTGCGTGGGAACTCCTTAATTGTTCCGTCGCCCTTTGAGAGAAAAAAAAGGGAAAGTTTTTGTTGTTGTTTTAAGTGAAGTAGTTGGCGACAGCGGTAAATAAGATATTTGTTCTTTTACCAGTGAAGAAATCACTGCCCTCACACATCCGGTTAGCCATGTGGTGAATTTGTTAAGGCGTGGATTTGATTATTGAATGTGCGTGGAATGCTGTGTTTTCTGGGGAGATGTGAGAAAAGAAAAGGGCATACCTCTGTATTTGGTGACCACCGCAGAGTTGACGCTGAGTGGCTCTTGGTAGGTGACGGTCAGGGACGCACTGCTGGACACACTCAGCCGCACGTTGGCCGGCGCCTCTGGGGTCCCTGGGTGGGGAGCGGAAAGCGGCAAGGGGGTCAGCACACAGCAACGATTCACAAACAACCCAAGTGAGGAGCCACCAGGATCACAAACGCTCAGAGCGACCGTCTCGTCTGGCTGCTTTAAAAGCCCATTTCATGCCAAAGGCTCTGATCATTTTAAAGGGTATCCCAGGGAAAATGGTTTTCCTAGACACACCGAACACGATCGGGCTGATGTCCTTTTCAAGGCAGACTAAGAAATATACTTGGAATATCATTGGATTTAGTTTCTAATACAATTTTTTTCCCTCCTTCAGAAAATATCCAGAAATACTTTTTCTTTTAACAATTTTCATCATGAATCTTCTTTAATTGGTAACTGTAAAAGCACCCTCTGGATGTCATTGCTGCTTATGAATGCAAAAAATATGTCCAAACATTCACTTACATTGCACAATTCGCAAATGACCGTGGCTCAGAGGCACTGGCCGCGCGCTGAGTTAATTTAATGGATTCAGACTGGATTCTCAGTGGCTGCTGAGCGATTACTGCGCATTGGGAGAGTGGCGGTCAGAGAAGCCTCCATCTATCCTCTCCCCTTTCAATCCTCGCATTGGACGCCCCCAGCCTACGTCTTCTGGCCCCGTCTGTAACCCTAACCCACACACCCCAGTTAATAGCGACGCTCAGCTTTGCTCGGTGAGAAGCAGTCCCAAAAGCGGCGCTGATCTTTGCGGCCGTGCATTACTGAGGGAATGCTCCGCAGTTATTTAAACAAGCCCGCAAAGCACCCCGCTTAAGCGAAACACAACAATGGTAATCGCTGTATGAAGAGTGTAATCAGGGACATTATGTTCCAGCAGAAGGAGATGAGACCAGCTAGGGGTTTAAAAGTGTTTCTGATTTTGTCGGTGTAGTCTGAAAAATGCACAAATGGGCCACCAACTCTACTCTTTTAATCCATGCGCAACACCTGTTCCACATTCCAAAGCACTTCATTTACATATTTATACACGTAGCAATAATCAGCGCGAGAACGCATTACTTCCGATGATGATGCTGATGTCGACAATAACAATACTAATGATGCTTGGATGCCAGACTTTTGCCTGTCATCTAAATTTTTATTTTCCAACAACCTTCTTCTCATCATCATTGTCCTTAAATGACCTGTTTTGTAAATATCCACATCAAAATTCAGTCAGCAACTGCCTGTAAGTCTTCTGTTGTTTGCGGACAGTGGCTAATCGTTGAACGTTTATTTAAAGCGTTTATCATAATTTAATATATCAGTTGTTTTTGGCAAAAATGTAATCAAAAAATCTCGCAGTTAATAAATCCACCATTCAGACAGAATGTTGATGACGGCAATGCGTAATTGTAACCATGGCAGCAATAGTCCCACTCACTTGCGTGCTCGAAACCGGTCTTCATGCGTTTGTACAGTTTGTATCTCCACTCCCACGCTTTGAGCTGCTTGTCCTTGTCGGAACCGTCCGGGCTCAACCCCTCGCAGGGCGTCTGAGTCGAGAGCTCGCTCACCCGCCTCTGCGCCTCCTGGACCAGCGTGGTGAGGTGCGCGGCCCGGCTCTCGAGGCTGACAACTGGGAAGACAGCAGACGATATTTACTGGAGCCACAGGAAGCGAGGTAGCTAAGTTTATAGCTAATGGACTCAACCTGTAATTAGAATGCCAGAGTTGTGCTATTATAGGCTTGAGAGAGAACATTTTAATTCACACCTGCTAACAGCTACTGAAAACAGTTGAATTTAATAGAAAGCATGCTTTTAGCCAATTAGTCTCTTGTAACCCCCTGTTTAAATTCAAATACAAATAAGTGCATTATCTTAAAGCAGGCAGGTTCACAAAAAAAAAAAAAAAGTTCTGTTGCAACTGTAATTCCATTATTTCTGGCTTTTAAATTCAAAGGAAAGAAGAAACAAATGAGAAAAAGAGAAAATTGAATTTAGTTCCACCCAATGTCCACCACAAGCTCATATTGCGACCTTGGGCTGTCCATGGAATTAAATGGGGCTCTTGCAATAGTCATCTGATCTGTGCTGTTCAATATCTGGCTGTCAGCTAGCCGTTCCCTACCTGATGGTACGTTTAGGAGGCTCGGAGCAGTAATACATCTCAGAACTTGGCAAAAGCAACCGTTTCAACCAAGCATAACCAAAAGTTCATCTTTCAATTTGGAGTCAACCTAACATTATTGACTTTTCCTTGGCTAGAGGGAGAACTATGTGCTTTGAACATTATCGGCAGGATAGCTAATATGTCGTCCGGTTTATTCACAAAAAGATCATCAAGTCTAGGTTCAAAAACAACTCAAAGACGTATTATCTGTTTTCAGCGTTTACTTTCAAAACTAGTGTTCAGTTTTGCTTCCAAAAGAAAATTTTTTGAGACTTAAGTGCACCGATTTAGCAAAATGTTTTCAATGCTTATTAAATGTTTAACTCAATGACTGACTGGATGCATCAATGGATTTTTGGACTTAATAAATTAATTTCAGTAAAGGTTATTAGCTCCACTAATTACCGTATTCATTTCAATTAGAGATTCCTTTGAACAAGCATAAAACAATTGTTGTTGTGGAAATACGACCACCCGCCATCAAAAAGTGGCAATAATTCAACGTTAGCCCACAGGGATATCCTCTACTAAAGTGTTGGGTGGAGAGCGAGGTCTGTATTTCCGAGCCTCTTGAGTAAACCGTCGCAACGTGAACGTGGTGAGAAATATCTGCCTGGGTGGGAAGAATGTACGATAAAGACAAATTAGGTGGCGTCAGATCATCATAGTCAGTTTTAAGGGGAACATTTGCCACCAGACGGCCCCATTAAAGAGCGACGCGTGAGAGAGAGAAGAAACAAAACAGCGAGCCGTGAAGTGGGCCAATCTTAATGAAAAGAAAAGGGAAAAAAAAACAGATTGCTGCCTGACACTAGCTTCAGGTGGTCTTCAGGTGAAAATCACCTTAACTGGCCGAATGAAACGCGGGACAGGGGTTTGGAGAGCCTCGCGGCTTTGATCTGGCAGCACAAGGCTGTGATTGACCTCATGGGTTTGTCATGGTGAGATGAACGCAGCCTCATAACCCCCCCCCCCCACACACACACACACACACACACACTCACACACACACACACACGATTCTTTCTGAGCCTCAGCCGTGAACCGTGACAGAAAAGAGAAGGGAAAAATAACACGCGCGCAAATAAATGCGTAGCTAAGAAAACCGCTCTGCTCTGACTGAGCCGTTATGTCAGAGCAAACCTCTGGGGGGGAGAAAGGAGGTCTCCAGAACAAGTGATAAAGTCAGCGCTGTAGACCCCAGCAATAAAGATCCTTACTTGGGGGTCTGAACTGCAGTAGTGGAAAAGGTGGCAATATTATAAACCTGGAGGTGCAGTTTCCTGTGCTCTGAAGATTGACATCTGGGCACTAAACGTGGTTAATTGAACCGCCTATAAATTAATGGCCGAGTCTCCCGATAGTGGCCTGACGCACACAGATCTCATTATTCGGGCGCCTGGGAATGTCCTAAATATGGGCATTGTGCAGCCCGGGCAATCCTCATAAATCTGTGCGAGTTCTAACCTCAGGTAAGGCCTCTAAATTGTCAGGCCCCATGGTTGATTGATTTACTTGGCACTTCTGAAATTACATAAATATAATACATACTGCCCTGCAGGAAAAATATAGCCATGTTTACTTTATGCTTGTTTACAAGGATCGGATTGTACCGCGGTAAGAGTTTGTTTATAAACTCGTCGCAGTACAGGTACAATAAATCACTTAGTATAATTGCCACATGTTACATGCATCATTGGAAAACTTAAACCATTAAATGACAAGCTGTGTTAAGTTTTCGGTGGGTACATCTCACCCCCCAACCTCCACTTCTTGCCACACAAAGTCTGCACTGCAGTGCCTAATGTTTCATGTCAGGCAACATTTTGTAATATAGAGGAGCACTGACAATTTTAAACACTGAGGTCTTGTATGGTTTTTTTTCTTATTTATTCAGGGCTGTCGTAGGAGGTAAAAAACACCTGTTATACTGCTACCAGTGGAGCTTATGGCAGAATGTGCCAGCCAGACAGAGCTAGCTATTACTTGTTTTTTGGGAGTGGGGGGGTACGACAAATGTCTAGGACTGAAGGTAAAGCTAACGCTGGAGACCAGAGCTGATCTGCCGGCAGGCAGAGGATGGGCTCCCCCACCGGGTTCCTCTCAAGGTTTCTTTCTGCAAGCCTAGGGAGTTTTTCCTTGCCACTGTTGCCACTGGCATGCTTTTGGGGGGTCAGGCCTGGGACATACTGTATCTTTCTCTATGTAAAGTGTCTTTGTGACATGGCAACATGTGAAAAGCGTTGTATAAAAATAAAATTGATTGATTGAACTGATTGATCTGTGCGGTCTATTTATGATCTATCTATTTATGATCTATTTCTCAGTTGAAACGACGCCAGAGGCTTCCAAAGGACGGCTTTTCGCGATCATGAGCCCAGGCCCGTGTAGACGGAGCGAAAAGGAAAAGTCACGTTTAGATCACCTTCACCTCTGCAGCAGTTATCGTGGTAGATTCTCAGCAGTGCTAGTTCATAAAACGAGGGAGACGGTGACCCCTTACACCGGGGGGTGTCCACTCACAGTGCGGGCTCTCCCGGGCCCCAGCCTTCAGCAGGAGCCGGGCCACGGGCACGTTGTTGGTCATGATGGCGATGTCCAGCGGGGTCAGGCCTTCACTGTTGGGCGTGTTGAGGTCCAGTTCCTCGGCTGTGTACTGGTAGAGCAGGATCTGCACCGCGTCCAGGTCCTGCTGTTCCACCGCCTCAAACAGGGCTTCACTGCTCTGCATGATCTGCAACGCGAGCCGGAGGACGGGGAAATGGCGTCACGTACCCTGAAAAACTGCATTACTGCGTCTGCACAGGAACGTGCTAATAAACAGAAACGTGCTTTTAAAAACGCATCACCAGACACTTTGCCATTGATCATTAAAAATCGAAATAGACTTTGTCAATTAAATATGCTGTTTGCTAATAGCAATCATTTGCAATACAGCTAACTGTGCCTGCACTGACCTCGAGCAAATCATTTCAAACGTATTTAAGGCTATAAATGATTCGGTTTTAATAGCCGACAGTGCAAATGGGAACAATTCGACAAGCTAACTGTATTCAATTAGCCCTCATGTCATCAGTGTTTGACCAGCGTTTAGAATAGGAAGGGCGCTTTAAGAATTTGACTGGGCATCTGTCAAAATTAATCTGTGCAGGGCTGAGTATCTTTTCGACAAACACGTCAACAGCTTTTCTTTATAGCAATTGCAAATTACTGTCAAGGTCTGCACTCTCCATTATGCTTAACAGAATAGCCTTGGAAGGCTGATGTAACATCCAACAGAACCGTAGCAGGCACTCTATCCATACTACAGACATAAAAGTTCTGAGGTATGGTTAGCAGTTAGCAGTTAAGGCTACGTAGCCCACCACAGAAGCTGTGCGATACGCAGTGGATACACCCCCCCGCCCCCCCCATAAACACCTATTAACTTTCTTTTTAACTACGCTCAGAGCAGCACTGCTTCCCGAACCCCACGCGAGGGCGGGCCCGGGGGGAGGACACTCACAGAGGCCTTTCGAAAGCGGTCTGAGCGGCCGAAGAAATAGGCCTCGTCGAAGGATGAGTGGCCGCCCTTGAGCTTCTCTGAGAGGTTCCGGTAGAGCCGCTTAGCGGCATTGGGGGACGCGGGACCGCCACCCTTCTTTCCGTGAGACAGCTGGAGGTTCTGCATCTGCTGCGTCATGCTGGCAGAGAGGTTCCTGAGGGGTGCGGGGGTGAGGAGAGTGGAGTGGTCAGTGGAGAGTGTAGTGCGGCAGGACTGAATCGTGAAAGTGGCCAAAACGCTGCAGTGCACAATAACAAGAGCGTTTGCGGAATCGCCGGGTTTAACCGCCGATACGGTTTATAAATGCCCTATTATGGTCATTAAAACGTGCATGCACTCCCAGCGACTCCGTAACGCTAACATCTTCCCGAGCATGCCGTGTAATACCGTAGCCTCTAAAGCCAAATCCCCGGGCTATGCTAATGAAATCATGAAGGTAATTTGCGCGGTGTATTTAAGCCCCGCGTGTGTGGATGCTTCTGGATTCGCCAGCGCCCTGAATGGCTGCTCATCTGACTGAGCCTGGCGCCGTTACGTAACAGGCGCAGACCGGAGTAAAGCACCCAACAAGATGCTCACCGGAGGAGCTGTTTCTCAGGTAGCAAGCCTGATAGGTTGGAATTTGCATTTTCTAAAACACCTGATGCATAATTGACACACGTACAAAAGGAAGTCTGTTTTATGACAAGATGAGCTAATTAAAGGTCTTTTCAGAATGTTCTACTTAAAAGAAAAAAATATACTAATTAAAAAAACTACATATTAAAGTTGTTTTTCTAAGCCTTACTCTAGTTGTTTTGTTTTTTTCTTGATCTATGATAATTGATAATTAATAATGACTGATAATGCCTAACAAGGCAAAACATCTGTTTAAACAGCTGAACTGATTATACTTACATTTCCGCTTGAATGTTTACATCTATCTCTAGAAGGTTCCAGAAGTACCTCCTTACGATGCATCACATGCAGGAAAGTAAGTTTGAGATTTGCACAATGTAGTGTACGTGTAGCTATAGGTTCCTGAGAAATCACATGCGTTGGAGTGCATTAAGTCTGTTATAACAGAAACGGATCAATCTGTAATCTTCAAGTATCTAATAAAGGTTTAAGGACACCAGCAAGCCCTAACAAGCTCAACAAACATTTTCTTTTGTTTGCCACATAGAAAAAGAATGTAATAAGAACATTCAAAACCTTGACAGTTCTGATCTGTTTTTCTCCTTTACAAGAAATTTTTGCAGCATTCACATTGAATTCCCTGTGACATCAATGTTTTCAGTATTGAAAGATGAAAAAATGAAATAAAAATTGGATTGAAAATTAGGAGAATACACAGCATAACGCAAATTACATGTCTGAGCAACAGTTGAGACATTGAGAGTATTTATTACATTTTTGCATGCAATGTTCTTCTACACTTCTAACCATATGGTAATGTGTAGAGGGGTTATTGCTAACAACCAATTATTTACCACATTGCATCATATTGGAATGTGTAATCGGGATATTCTGATCTGTTGTCTTGGAAACAATTCCATTCCTCATCACGTTGCCACTGTTAAGTATTTTATTTCCCATGCCACAAACTGACTCAGAAGATTTCCTCGACCAAGAGTATATAAGGCGACAACAAAGCAAAGTGCCACAATAAGTTAAAGGAAAGCAGAAGAGCTAAACAGATACCCAATAATAATTTCAGTCAACCATTTATTACATTTCTTTTTTACCGTGAATGCATGTATGTCCTGAATAATGCTCGACAGGAGAAAGTTATGTAGCTGTCAAGAACATCTACTCTAATCTAATGTGATTCATGTGTTGATGTCATAAACATGTGGAACGTGATCAAACTTTATGGCTTGCTAATTATTCATGTGTGGAATAACAATAACAGTAGGAAACAGTGGTCTACACTCAGTACCCTGCAACATCCAAAGCAATGTTAATAACAGTACCTGCTGAGGTGTAAGAACATACAGTGACCACATTAAGGACTAATAATTTTCTATGGAATAAATATGGATGCGCTTATCCAGGGCTAGGGAGAAAAAAGAAAAATGTAAAATTTTGCACATTTTGTAGAATCGGTGTCAGTATTGGGGCATGCCACCACAACGCCCCTTCCTTACACTGCTCTCTACACATAAGGACAAGCGTACCTTTTTGTAAAGTTGCGACACAGACGACATTTTCAAATAAGACGCTGTGTAGACAGTCACAGGCACATTTGATCTTTGCCAATAAGTAATTTCCTTAGGATTTACAGAGCTGAGCTGCATGTGCTCAGAGTACTGTTTTCTCACCATTGTTACAACGTCTGCTGGAAGATGAAACGTAGATGAGATCCTGCCATTGCATCATTGATAATAAAGGTCTGTGCTCTTGTCTAAATTTGTATGAAATCGCAGTCAATGAGAACCCTCCTTCCGTGAAGAAGAGTGTAAGCTCCCTGTCGCTGATGTCTCTTGTCAAAGCAGAGCATCGTTTACTATCGCAGACGTCTAGAGTTGCTTGTATATATCAGTGTGTCCTTTAAGTGTGGCAAATTGAAGCTAATGCCCTTTAATTACAAATTTTGGCCGAGCAGAGAAAATACTTGAATGGTCCCTTCTGACAGGAGCTCACAACACTTCAGAGAGATCCCCTTGACTACCAGATGCTGTTTCTGAGCAGCTCACATCACTGGCAGATTAAAGCACGTTGACTCAAATGCTTTTTACTATGCGCTTTTTTACAGAAAACCATAAAACACAAAGGGTAACTTTAAAATATGTAGCACTTCTTTCCGCTGTGCATTACTTGTCTGCACCTGCAATTTCTGCATACAAAAAAAAAGAGATTTCTCACTTAATTCAAAAACCTTCATTAACAATGTTATTATGACACTATGCATTCAGATGTGTGTTCTATTTGTCTCTGAGAGACGGCAATTTCTCAATTTTAAGACCTGCTTTAAAGAAAAAGATTTAACGGTAAAGTAATTTCAAAAGAGAAGAATGTGTTACCTGTCCAGGCTCTGGGAGGTGCCGGGGGAACTGATTAGAAAGAACGGTCTGAAGTCCTTGATTAGCACATCGCTCTGCCTCTGGTTGAGTCTCTGAGCCAGCCGGGAGATCTTGCTCTCTGACCTGCAGGGGCACGGGAAGATGTCAGTCCTGGAGCGCTGGCGGACGCAGGTGGCATGGAACTGGGAGAGCCATGCTGCCCGGTGGCACAACTCTGCGGGCGCTGCGGAGGAGACGGGTGCAGAAAGCCTGAAGACCAGGGAACACCTGCTTCGTCTGATTCTGCCGCGCGCTCAGCTCGCCTGCACGCACGCACACAGAGAGACAACCAGCGAGTCTGCGGTATGGGAGGAGGAGGGGGGGGTTAAGGGGAGAGTCCTCCACGGATGCAGCCTAGAGGTGCTCAGATGAGCAGCTATTCTCGGATGACCGCACAGACAGCGGCGGCAAAGCGTGCTCAATGGCTCCAAACATCTCCGGCATGCAAATCCGACAAGGGGAGAGAGAGAGGGGAGCAGTTTTTCTGTACCGCGTCTCGTCTCGACCCCTGTTCTTATCTGTGGGAACAGCTGCCTCATACACATCGGAACAGCCGAGCTGTGAACAGTCAGAGGGGGACAAGTGACTCATTCACAAGCAGCTGTCATAAGTGCTACAACTAAAACAAGAGAATTTAAAATGTATAAATTAATAACAACTAAGCAAATTAGGATCATTCCAAAACTACAGGTCCAATTAGAGTCAGAATGTAACTCAGGAATACCAACCTGATACGCTCTAAAAGTGCATTTGGCAATATGGGGTGACGCTAAACCAATTACAAAATGTATTCACCGCCGGAAATTATGCTGAAGATGTGCTAATAACGATAAAAATAATAATTTTCCCGTAGAGTCTTCAGATCCAAATTGAACCATAATGGTCCTTGCAACAGCATTGCGTGCAGAATGCTTACTTGCTGAGCACAATTACACCCCCGTCACCTCTAAACGCTCACCGTGGTTTTCCAACATGATGATGCACGCGCTAGCTGAGCCTACAAGAGACAGTGTCGGCTAATCTTCACCGATCCGAACGGTGAATGGAAAAAGAAATCACAAACTTGCTCTGGATAAAGCGGTAATTTATGCAAAACGAAACAGCCTCTTGGCTCACGATCACAATGGAAATGAACTGGGAGGTAAAGGGGGGGAGGGGGGGGGGAGTTGCATGCCTTATTTCTCCGCTAGTCAATACCACGCCATTCAATTCTCTGAACATCAGGAGAGCCGTGCCGCTCCGTGAGTCAGTAAACATCCCGCGGTGTACATTTTCTTTACGGCAGCATACGGAGCCAGTAATGTACAGGCGCTCCTACGTCTCGTGGCAGGGATATTGAATGCTCCCCTCCCAATGCAAACCAAATAACATCACGGCGAAAAGCCGGCCTGCAGTGAAGATCAATTACTGCCATGAAACCTAGACTTTGCCGGAATCGAATCTCCCAGACAATAAACACAGGCAAAGCTGCCCAGAACGAGCGAATACGTTTTACCCCCAGGGAGACACAGACGTGTCTCTCTTATGTCCGTGTTGATGCACCATAAGCATTTACATGCATCAACATTTGTAAACTTAAAACCGCAAAGATATAACTCACTTGTAACTGCTCGGAAGGGCAGTCTCACTGGACTACCCAGTAAAATTAAACAAAGGGAAACACGGTTATTATATTACCTATAAATGGTATTTTAAAACAGCTGCATCCATTATTTAATTGTCTGAAACAAGCGCAGTTTCTTAATTATTTTAATCTTTGTTAAAACATCAGGGTTATTGTTACTAGGCAGCTCTAACTATAACTAACCCTGATGCACGTGGATTTGTTCACTTATTGCGTAGGTCTTTTTTGTAAGTAAATACAAAATACAAAGCTGTCACGGTGAAAGTGAGTTATAAATGTATAAATATTTATATATGTATATATATGTTTATAATATGTATAACTTATTGCCCACTGTAGTATAAAAGACCAAGTTTAGTCCACTTTTGCAGGAGGCATTTCAACCCTCTGATGCCCCCCAGACCTAAAGGTTCAAGGGGGTGGGGAAGGGAGCAGAGGACAGTTTAGATTTATACACTGACAGGAGGTTGAGGTGGAGGCAGGAAATGGCATGTTCCCTGCGTCATGACTCCACTTGATAGCATTCATTTTCATGCCATTAAATTTTTCATTGAGCTTACTTTCAGTGCAGGTCCAGTCAGCTCAGCATTAATTCTCCAGCAGAAAGCGTCCACTCAAATACCGTCATTTATAACACACCTCCGTGTGCTAATTAGCTAGCGCGTCAATTAGGCAGAGTTGTGTAATTTTGTGTTCCCAACCCTTTTACAAAACAATGATGTACACGTTTTCAATCTTTTGTCATCCCAAACAGTAAAAACTATCTGGATATATATAATCCTCTTAGCAAATAAGCGGACTACCAATTTAAGTTGGCCGATTGGTCAAATGTATAAAAGCACTTCAGTGTTCAAACAAAATGTAGGAAACCTAACCAGTAGAGACAATGATTCACAAATACATCATAACAAAAATACACACAATATCTGAATTATATTTTTACACTGAGGTGATACACGAATGAAACAAACGTGTTTACCCAGAATATACTGGGAAAAAAAATAGTAATTTCTTAACTCTTGGATCCTGCCATTGTTTATCTTTCTTAGACGTTGCTTCTGGCCCTCCTAGGTGTTTCCATGACAGCCACCTGAAATCTTCTCCTTGGCGATGTGTGCGCGCTTGCCTAGAACCAGCACTCATAAGACCTATACATTGTAAACACATTTCTTCAGTGGCAGCCCGATGGGGATATATTTCAGAGGAAGGCTGACATGGCTGCCATCTCTGACTCAGTCTGGCAACCTGTATTGACAGTGCTAAGTTTTTAAGTTCTTGTTCCCATGGCAACATCAATGTTTACCCTTATGATAGTATAATTAATAATTTATCTACCCCAGCCATTGTCTACCATTTGAAATCATGTCTGCAACTGTGCTGTTTAAGATCAAGATACCACTTGAAAACCATTTTCTCAGTCAGTCTGTCTATTTGAAATGATTCACATCATCTTAGTGAACGTACATCGTGCATGCTCTATTTTTGTGCCACGGGTAGAAGAACAACTTGGTGTTGGTTAGAGATCCCCTCTCTACTTCCAGAATACTGTACTGAATCTTTTGATCCAGCTGAAAAAGAATAAAGAAAAATTTAAATAACTATCAATGGTTGGGCACGGTACGGTCAGGTGGTGTAGTACGGATCCAGTAAATGTCTAAGTCAGCTTCTCTTGCGCTGGGATAGCATAGTTTATGATTTCTATTGACCTGTGTGACAGCATAGTTTGTGATTTCTATTGATCTGTGAGATAGCATAGCTTATGATTTCTACTGATTGGTGGGATATTATAGTTTGTGATTTCTATTTATCTGTGGGATAGCATAGTTTGTGATTTCTATTTATCTGTGGGATGGCATAGCTTATGATTTCTATTGATCTCTTGGTTTTCATTTTATACCGAAAAGGCTGCATTTTTTTGAAACAAAAACTTTTCTTCTAAAAACACATTTTTCTTTCTTATTGTCTTAGTTGATATTAATGCTTAACGTGTTTCATAAGCCCAAAAAAATCATTTGTGTTTTGTATTACAGACAAACACAAACGGGTGCTGACATTTTTTGCTCTGACTGGTATCATCGTTATCAAGTGCTAAATGTTTTCGAACCCCATTGATTTTCCATTATAACTTTTACCGGGTGTGTCACGGAGCTGCCCGGTACTCCAAACAGGTGAAAGGTATAAAAAGGTAACTCTCCAAATCCAGCAGTGAGTCAACGACAAACCCTAAGACATATCTTCCTCACTTGCTAGCGCACTTGAATTTAAGTAGCACGTTTAGCAGTTGGCACAGCTGAGCACATTCCGTTGCCTGCCTTCAGCACACATTACCAATCATTCAGTTTAAATCAGTTAACAGCGTTAGCACAAAAAATTGAGGCACGTAGATCTAGTGAGGGGTTTCGCCTTCACAAGGCAGAATGCGTGGATCGCGTCCATGGAAACACTGAAGCATCCTGGCTAGCTTAAGTTTTCATAAAAAATCTTTCAGTCAGCCTTATTCCAATATCGCAATAGTACTATAAATGACCTTGGGTTTACCTTCTTAAAGAAAGTCGAGATTGACACAGGCTTTCTTATAATTTGTTAACAAGCATTTCACCCATAGCTTTCTCCAAAATAAATTTGACTCATGGTAACAGAAAATTTTTACTTCATAAGTTTTAGATGTATATATTTACATGTTGAATTATCTTTGTCTTCTGGAATGTTGAAGCTATTCTTTTTCTTTGCCGTTTCTTTCAGTACCTACATTTTTTTTAATAAGCAAAAATATTTTGTCCTATGATCTACAAGGAGCTGTAAATTGAGACGACAAAATTACACTGAATTCTGTCTGCTAACATCCACATATCTGTCAGCTATTTATCTGCTGAACCCTGCTTGGCCTTCAGAAAAGCCGTCGTGACAGTTTTCTAAGACGACAACCCTGAAGCCCGTTTGTTTGAAAGGCCTAACTAAATGAGGTTATTATGACAACCGGCAGGACACAAATCACATCGGATTAAAAGAAAAAAAAATCTGGATTCAAGGCCTTGCAAAATCCAAAAAGACTAAACTCACACCCCCTCATTCTTAAGCACTTAGATAAATGAAGGGCAGAACGATTAATTTCTTAGCTTACACGTTTTCCTTTCATGTCATTTATTTGCAAGACGTTAAACTATCATTTCATAATTTTTTAAATAAATTTCAATATACCTAGTGGCCCAAGGTCATAAAGTCTAAATAAAATTTATTTGGAAAGAAGAAGTCTATAGAGCTTTGCGCTCCAAACAGACCAAAGAAAATAAAAAGTATTTGAGTGTACACATTTTAAACTGAATTTGATTCCAAATATTAGCAATTTTTCAAATGGAATAGTTATCTTAAACGATCTGTTATGTCGCACAGCTATCAATCTAACTACTTATTGTATCACGTAAGTGATTTGCAAACTGCATTTTAAGTTAAGATATGTATGCATTCAAACAAACCAACCCTGAATAAAAAATATCATTCTGCACGCTGAATATTGTTATCATTTTCCAGCAGATGTTATTCTTTTCTGGGTCTTAAATATGATATTTCAACCAAAGGTTGCCGGTTCAAGTTGCTTCATCAAACTAAATTACTTATTTTAACTAAATTACTGTATTTACTTCGGTATGCTAACCGCCGTCCATTGTAATGTTCATCAACAAAAGATTATTTCGATGGATGATGTTCACCACCTCTGCACTACCAAGCGTTTCTTATTATTATTTACAGTTCCGTTAGATGGTCGTAGCAATGAGTACTTGTTGGTGTATAGGGCTGAACCGGGTGCCTTTACCTACATCTCTCTGAGATGTAGTGACCATACAACAGTAGCAATTTCTTATACCAACACCGCCACTTAAAAAGGCATTTCCCGGTATTAAAACAGCAGGGGAGAAAGAATGGCTTGTCGTTGTAAATAGTTTCAGAGCCAATAATTTTGCGGACGGAAGTGAAAACACCATCGGAGTCGCTCATTTCCCTGAGGGATGTAACCAAGGCCTACATATCAAATTTTTAAAACCATAGTTTTATTTATGGGTTTGCTGTAAAATATAGGCCAATGTATAATTGATCACAAATTTCACACTATTCATCCTTTTCCCCCCATAGGGGAAATGTCAAATGCAATTGACGTAATTTAAGTCTTAATATCTTGAGTTAATCTGAAAATGTAATTGGTAAAACATTTGATAATTATTGGTATAATAATCAACCTGGACAGAATAGCACTGTTGTATGTTGTCTGAAAGAAAAAAATAGAAAAGAATTTACTATTTTTTCTTTTTTGGAGAGCATCTGGAGTTCACGTGTAAAAAAAAAAAAAAAAAAAACCCCACAAAAAAAAGGTCCAGAAAGGTTAGATGGAAAACCGAGTTTAGTGCGGCAAATCAAACAGCCCCTCCACCCTTCTTCCTTCAAAAAAAGCTCAGAGTGGTAACCTAGAGTATACAAACTTGCCCTTCTTGACACCCCGAAAGGCAGCGGGGGGGGGGGGCTCCACAATTAGACATCAGGGAACTGACCAAGAGACTTCTTTGATCTGGGGGGGAAAGGGTGTTAAATAATCAGGAGGGAAATGGGTTCCAATCACGCTGGTTCTCATGGGTGATGCCAGTAACTCCTTTCGCCCCCCCAAGGAGGTCAGCTCAGAGTCTGACATCCTAATCCTCTCATCTACCTCTCCCAACCAGGGTGCTTTGTTAATAATGCTAGGCCAAGCCTGCTGTTGAGCACACTGAGAACTCAAGAAAACAAGGTAACTTAATGGATTCAACTGAATAAGTTGGTTTAAAAGCCGATCCAAATGTTTCAAAACCTAAAAGAGCTCTCAAGTATTCTGTTCTTTCCCATTGTAAAATAAATAAATAAAAAGCAAATGACAAAAAAATCATTAAACTCTTGATGCATTTTTAAAGATCTAAATGAACTTCTACCAAATAACTTGTCAGCTTTTATTGGAAAACATTGGCTGTTAATCAAGTAGACCCTCCATGTTTCTCTTAAACTACCTCTTAGTGAACTTGTTTCAACTGACCAGTGAACTGATGTGTTCCTATATATGTGTTTATTGTAGTAAAAGACAAATATCGGTACTTATTGTTAATTTCTACCTGATTGGCAAATTGGAGAATGCATGTTAGTACTGACCTTTTTAATGATTAGTTCAATAACTTCATTAATGACATTAAGGCCATTAAGAAACACGACTAATTATTTCCAAACAATTTGAGAACTGCCATACAATGTGACTGAGATTCAGTTAACAGCTCAATCAATACCAATTAATTAAGAGGCAGGTTGAAACAAAAACCAGTATAAACACAGGAGATTTCCAGGGCCAGCTACTAGAAACAAAGTCCCGAAATAACTACAAGATTAAATGAGATTTAAAAGATCTATACTTCCAGAACATCACTATTAGCAAAGTCAAATAATACACCTTTTTACCGAAGTCCAGGTCAGGGATCAGCAACCCTAGATCTCAAGAGCCGTTTTTTTCCTGCGAGTTTCCGTTACATCTCGCCTCGTAATTATTTAATTAGTCATTTAATAATTGAATAAATACAAAAAAAACCCACACATTCATTTGGATTAGAAACAATTTCAGCTGGTGTTTCCAGGTGTAACTCACCAAATGAGAGGCAGCTCAAAAACCTGCAACCGCTACTTGAGGATAAGGTTTGCATACCTTTGGATTAGCAGAAAGGAATGCAAAAGGCTACGGGTCGATCACGGATACCAAAAATGACAGTAACTGAATGTTAATATTCTGTCTGCATCTGACCTGCATTAAAAAAAGCGTTTTTGTTTATCTGATGCATGGTTGTTTGAAAGGGGGGGGGGGAAATGCTGACCGTACCTGCTGAATATAAAATCAATTTAACTCACAAAGACGGAACAATGCATTATATGGTCAAAGACGCAAGTGAATAAAGGCGGTCAGTGCAATGTGAAATTTGCATTAATCCATTTATTTTTATGATTGATTTTACTGATGTGTGGGGGTACGTCGCAGGGGAAAAAAAAACAAAACCATGGAGATGGCTTGGTGTATAAAGCTAGACATTTAATGGAAGTTCACAGCCTGTTTAATGACTTTGGCTGAGTCTGCTTTAAAGCAGCCACTGAGCAGACCTTTCAAGATGATCTCCTGTCAGTATGACATATCAACACTTCTGTTGCTTGGTATTTGTTATCGTTTCTTCCTTTCTTCCTTTATCTGATAACCCTGTACAGGGAAAGTTACACTGAGTTTACACCTCAACACTTTATACGTTAACACAAGCGGGGCACTACAGCAATTTGGTTTAAGTGCCTTGCTTAAGGGTAACATAAGTGTGTAGATTTGATTGGGCAAGCTTCTGGCTGCGAGACTAATTCATTATCAAACGCTGCCACCTCTGCTGGTTCCTAATGCCGCCCTAGATTAGGCAAGGTGGTGCTAAATTCTTGGGAATATTACCCTTTTGTATGTTTCAATTTACACCAGCAACATAACCACGCTTACCTCAGGGTGCAACTGTTCTTCAGCCCTAACATTAAATTTGCAATTCCCCAGCGTTAGCCACAAAGGGGGCATTTACCCTTCAGAACTCCACTGAATCAGTATTCTGTGCTCTGTGTATGCAAGAGTTTTATCAGGAACGCATACTAGTGTTATGCAGACATGTCATTTGATAGATGATGCAACTGGCTTCTCAGCATTTACCCAAGAGAAGTTACCTGTAAAATATCTTGAGGGGGAAGAATGAATAAGCAAAAGCAGGAATCCTGCAAAGCTGGACGTGAAAAAAGAGATCAGTTTGTCTCCCTCACAATCCACCAGGCTCAGATGTCCTTCTGCAATGGCAACGTTTTAACTGGAAACAAAAATTGTATCATGTTTAATCATTACTTGATCCTCGTGTTTAATTCGGATTTGTGCAGGACAATGCGATGAACGTTTGTCAACAGATGTGTTCTTTAAGGGTTTATCAGCAGCACGACGGTGATCTCACAAATCCGAACAGCGTCGCTGTGAAATGTTTTTGGTTTCATCTGGGTGGCAGATTAGACTCTGGGGGCCGACAGGCTTGAGTTTAGTGATGGAACCTTTAACGCTGATAACGTGTGGGGATAATGCAGGGCACAGAGAGACATGACAAAAAATTTCTCATCATGGGTTGATCTGGCAATGAGCTGGTGACCCTGTGCTTGCATTCAGCTCCCCTACATTAATCATCGAGCACAAGCGTTACTTTTCACTTTTTAAGAAAAAATTCATTTCCAAGGCCACTTTACCTTATTAGTGTTTTATGGAAATTGCTGTGTCGTGTATGGAACATTTTCGTGTATGGTCCCTCTTTTCTTCAGCAGAAAGCTTCTCTTTTTCTCAGTAACAGCCTCTCCCTGTACATTCTGACCCATAACTTGCAACAATATTATATAATGGAACTATGACCCTGTGTGAGTACCTACATCTTAGCACAAGTACTTGGGCTACTTTAGTCCAAATGATTCATCTGCTCTGTGCCCGCCTTA
>JAOVYW010041814.1:14094-31594 GCA_025775045.1 Hiodon tergisus | reverse complement strand
AAGTGTAAAACTGTACCGTGTAAATGTAAGTCGTCCTTGGATAAGGGTTTGAGCTAAACGATGAAATAATCATGACAATGATTTGTCACGTACTCCTCTTCATTTTAACAACCAAGCAGCCTTTCCTGTTGAATGCCAGTCAAACATGGCGCATGCCACCTATCTAAGAAGGTAGAACAATTTCTATCAACATCCTTATTTCTGTTGCTTTTCTTTTATTTAACACTAAATTAATGTTCTCCAAGAAACAAAAAAACATAACCTTTTTTTTTTTTAAATTGGGTTCTTATCATATTTCATGGAGTACACGCAGAAGCAGGACTTCACAGGCTAACGTTTAGCTTATCTCTGATCCTTTCATCAAGTCATCAGTTTTCCCTGATCCTTTAGAGAGGAAACACTTCGGATTTTGTAGTAATACCAGCAAGGTGAAGGGTTATCAAATGAAAAGGGACCGAAGATAAACAACTGTACAGCACTAAAGCAAGCGGGACGGGGGAGGGGGGGGTCATTCCAACCCTTCCCTAAGCATTAAGGAGATATGATGTCAGTCTGGTTTTTTTGGGGGGGGGTTTCCTTCACCCCCTCAGAGCTACCGCAAGCACTGAACTACATTAGTAATCCAATGCCAATTTTTCATTCGGAACCCCCGATTCCAGAGACAAGTCCACACGCCCCCCTCGGGACACATCTCCGCTGTGCTCTCTTTGATCAGCGGCCCGGCAGATACAGTTGTGACCAGCGGGGTCAATCTTTGCTTATTTACCATCCCGCGGAGAGGCTCCAGAAACCTGGAGCTGCCAATCCCTCCCTGTCCCGGGAGTCTGAGACGGCCAGGCAGTGGGTTCCCCATGTGTGATGACAAACGAGCGCAGATCAAGGGAAGCCGTTTACACAGAGAGGGGGTGGAACCGTTGGGAGGTCCCAAGATCTGTCTCTCTCCGGGTTGCATTCCCCCTGTACTGGCAAGTCTAAGAAGCTCAACATGGGCACTGTTCCTCTACCACTAAGGATATCAAAGTAACTGGACATAATAATAGACCTTTGAAGCAGGAGTCAGTTATCACTATGGTACCCATATAATTAATGCCCTCTGACAGTGCTTGCACGCTCAAACCTAACACCTTTCACTAGCTAAAAAAGTGTTTCCTGATCACACTATTTGATACGTGACAGAGAGTACATTTCCAGAAAACATATGTAAAAAGTGGAAATTTCTTCAATTACAAAAATCCCACAAAATGAGGTCCCTGTGAGGCAGAAATGATAATTAGCCCTCCAGAAAGCTTTTGACTTGTTGAAAAACGTGACAAAACACTGCACGACATGGCATCTAACTGCTAGCATTGGAAAGTGCTTGGCCTATCAGCTTAGTTATTTTCTTGAAAGGACTCGTACTCCGCCTTCCTGATAATTAATCTCCATGGTAACATGATCATTACCATATCTGTTAATGGTTGTCATGGGCTCTTTTTCATTTCAGACTGAAAGTATCATTACGGAAATTACCACCGTAGACCTAACATTTAATGTAGATTTTCTAAAAAATAAAATACATCATTATAATAATAATAAAGAATCTGTGCAGAAAATTATTAAAGGAATGGATGTCTAGAGACAGCTGGACAGTTTTCCTTCAAATTATACTGAAAATCAACACACACAAAAACAGAATCCTGCTAGCCAACTAAAATTGGAAAAAAACCTTTAACAGGGGCCAGTTTTAACACTGTGTTTCTATCAAAGGTGGAAAAACATTAACACCCAATACTCAGAGACAGAACCATGAGGTCCAGCACGAGGGGTTATCTTTATAATCAATGTAGAAAACAGCTCAGCAGAAGAATTAGATGCATCTGTGTTTCCCTTGTTTTACATGTTGTCTGTTCTTATGCTTTGGAGAGACATTATAGTTTGGAATATAACATCATAGTCCCTCCTGTTACCCAAGGGATTGTAGAATATTATTAGTTTGGTTTAATAGGTCTTTTTTCTTCCTTAGACACATGGTGACAAGGTTGTTAACATAGCTTAATGTAATCCCTTTTACAGGCTATTCAAATACTGCTACAGCAAACACAATAAAATTGCAGTGTAAAACTGATAAAAGAAAAAAGTAACACTAGCAATAGAGATACTGTCCACAAAAACCAACGGACAATGATTTACAACTTTATAGCACTTTGTCATCTAAACTGAAGAGGAGCCCTTCTTCGAAACATGATATTGGCAAGTTGTCAGGAGAGCCACTGGGCCTTCTGGTATTTGTGTTTACCTACGCTCTACAATACTCAATTATTTTCTTAATCGGTCAAAGCTACAATTTCATTCAAACTGTCTAATAGTGTTTATTCTGACCTTCATCTTGTAAAACGTAGATATGACCAATACAATTAACAGCAAAATAAATCGACAAAACGGACTGGTCAATCGCAATAAACACAGTCTAGCAAACTGTCTTTTTCGAACCCACAACAAACAAATCAAACTGAGTAACGGACAAAAGCCAAAACAAAGCTCCAGAAACTCCAGAAATAAACATAACACACACAGCCTTACATGTCAGAAAGAAAACTGCTGCGGTCAATTATGATCACAAATAATTATTTATATAAGCGCGTCAGGGTTAGTGCTGCTGAAATAATTCGCTTACCTTCTATTACAAGCTAAAATACCATTTAGAGGCACCATGATTTAATTTAAAGATATCTTCAAATAATTTCAGAATATTTAAGATGTATTTAAATAATTTACAGATATCTTCATGAGTATATGTATTCAGATATCTGATAATCTTAATATCTGTTAATGCTTTAAAGGTGTCTCTCAATGATGATTTGGCTTGCCATATTCCCTCTGCTATTCCATGCTTATTTTGAAAGGTAAGTCTGGATCCTGGTTAACAGTGGGGAAAGTAAGCAGTGATTGGTCAACAGCTGCTGTTTAGTGCCTCGTATTTTTGCATTCGAAACAAGCAAAACCTGTGACCACCCCTTTATCTATATAAGGAAAGTTCCTTTTGACTGAGTCAACTTTGGCCGACATGGTTTACGCATCCTCGATGTAGTTGATGTAGCTGACGTTTCTCGACTATAGTATAATCATCCCGTTCAATATGAAAATTGTTGCTGACAAGGTGAATCCCTTCATGGCTATAGTTTACTGTTATGTACAGTTAATAACATTTTAGACACATGGGATCCTCTGAATATAATTTATAAGTTGTCTCGCTATACAAAAAAAGTTCAGCTTAACTGGGCCGTCACAGTGAGCAAACAAAATGAAAGTAACTTACTTTTTTCTGGTTTCGTATCTGCCGGTTGATCCAAGACTCTAAAAAATAAAAATGAAAATAGACGGTTACACAACGAAGCAACGGCGTAAGCGAGTAAAAACCCTGAATCACAATGAAAAACTAGCTTATAAGGGAGAAGAACTTTACAAAACTTTACTATTGTCTTAAATAATTACGTTCACATTATCGATCACCTCGGCAGGCATTTCTGGTGTATCACCTTTGCCGGAATAAAAAAAAAAAAGCTCTCCGTAGGTTTTAATGCTCACTTACAAGCTGTCACATCCTCCAAACATCCTCCCAGGTGATGCTAAAGCACCTTGCACCCTGTAATCCTACTCCAGGACAATGGGTCTGACCAAATGCGGGCTTCCGTGTCCACCTGATCTTACTTTAAGCAAGCGATTATAGCGATTATAGCGATTTGATGAGCAAACAGCTAGAAGACCGACAACCCTATTTATTGTTTCAGATGAAGAAATCTGCATTACGTTATATAGGATATTACCAGTAGCCTCGAGACTAAAAACCCAATAATTGCAATGATCTAATTAAACAGAGGCAGTTGCGGTGCATTTTAGCATTGTAAATATGCACTCCTTTATTACAAAGATCAAGTTCTTAATATCAGCGCTGAAGCATTCGGATTGAAGAATGTAAAGAGTGTCAGTCAGTTTTTAGATTAGTTACCTGGGACGTCAGCAGATAAAGGCTGAAGTAAACTTTTTGTGTTTTCCACACCAGTATTACACAAGCCCTTGTCGGAGAAAACACAACACCATCATATCAGAGGCATTGTTGACATATTGTTCATCTGAAA
Source organism: Hiodon tergisus (assembly GCA_025775045.1). NCBI lineage: Eukaryota > Metazoa > Chordata > Actinopteri > Hiodontiformes > Hiodontidae > Hiodon > Hiodon tergisus. The sequence continues at coordinate 27,479 of JAOVYW010041814.1, read as the reverse complement.
ACAACGCCATCTGCACACAGCGTATCAGAGACAGCCTGTGGTGAAGAATATTCAGAGCGGTCGACTTTTGCTTTCGGAATAGTTAGTCATATCTTATGTTGGCTCGTTTAAGCGGAGCTGCCAATTTCTACTTTATTATTTACTGTGTGCAGATCTTTTCTTTAGCCACTGTAATAGGATGTAGGAGGCTGTGTCTAGATGAGATTTCTGTGCTGTCTGGGCAGTCATCATCATGAACTTACCCCCACATTTATTTATTTGACCCATTTATGACTATTATTTTTTCAAACCAATAATTCAGCATGGGACACAGATTAAATATATATATATATTTGGTAAAGTTAATTCCCAGAGTCTGATATAAAATATAAAGAAGACTAGACCACTAGTACTGCCGTAGATAGATCATTAGAGGATATTGGTTTTCCCTGAGCTGAGCTGAAAACCGGCCATGTGGCTCATTGATCTTTCCGGAATGTCATACTCTGACTCTTCTGTTTGGACAGGACCACCCGGCTGCCCTCTGCGTACCTGTTCTTTAATGTCAAGGGGCCCTTCCGTTACCAACTGGTAGGCTGTGAAGTGACGGTGAGGGATGGCTTTAAGTTCACTACCTAAAGGTCCATTATTTCCTTGGATGGGGAGAACAAGAAACTAATCAAGGGAGCAACCTTTTCCTTTCAGAAAAACCATGGATTGTGACCAAAGGACTGCGTTCGCAAAAATAGGATTTAACCAGCTCACAGCATTGGCTGAAAAGACACAGGGCTTCAAATATGCAATTGTTTCGTTTTTGATTCGGTTTATTTAAAATTTAAAATTTTCGCAAATTTGCTGATTTAGGACTCAGATTACAAGGTAATTTATATAAATATGTCGACATAACAGAATGTATATTTATTGCATACCTTTTCGTTTCTTTCTTTAAAAAAGTCATTTGATTATTTATTATTATTATTATAGCTTTTGTTAATCATCATGTCTGTACATTATGGTAATTATATCATTATAAACCAAAAAAAATAAAAAATACAAATAATGGAAATTTTGCCATCAACTTGAATAAAAGAACTGGGAAACGGAAAAACTTATGTAGCACAGAAACTTGAAGCAGTCTATAACCGCTGTATAGTCTATAACAACGCCAACATCAATCAATCAACATCAACATGCTGCATCTGAATATGGCCTGGTTTGATGCCATAACAATGGCAAACGAACCCTAGGTACTGATTCCTTTATCATGAGCTCACTTAATCAGATGACTGCATTTCCTCCCTGTGTCGTGACTACAAAAATCAGACCCTCGAGAGGCTCATTAATTCAAAGTTTCTACTTCGTGGGGCATGTTGATGCTGAAGCAATCTCCCCCACATAATGTTCAGATTCACGTGTTCAGATCTCTGTCATTAAGTTTTCTCTCTCTCTGATATATAAATAATTACACAATCGCACACGGATCAAAACACAGGAAACTAAAAGAAAATGTGTCACACTAACTATTCAATAGTATTAGAAATCTGGTTTTGGATAAAAACAAATCACTAACCCTACTTACAAACAGAAGATATGCATTTAAAAAAACGGACCGGTCAAGAACAGTCCAATACCTATTCCACCAAGATTTTAAAATAGCTGTGTGAGGAAACTAATATCGACAAAGCATTAATAATTGACAAGCAAATCTAACGTTTGTCCGAGGGCAGTTGTCAAAAAGCAATCTCTGAAAGAAAACTGCTTAATATGCCTAATGTGACACAGTCTCCACTCACACTCGTTTGGAACCAGCGGAGACAAAGCATAATAAATCATCCTTTTCCTGTGTGATCCACGAGATGATTCACAGTCCAACGACGGGAATACAAAATGTTTTATGCCTTGCTTCCTCTATTAAACAGGGATTGTAGATGACTACTGTACTTAGTTCTAGACTACTAGACAACATTTGCTCAATAAAAAGTCTTTGCAAGATATGTTTTTTTAGAACTGCTGCCTATTATTGTGTGATAAAATACAAAACTATGGGACAAAAATACCATACAGCTTTCTCATTATCTCTGCTGAAAATAATTAAATTTTATTTGAATTTGTCGAAAAGAAGTCGTAAAATACTAGTTTCCTGAGAGGCGTATCATCTGAAAATCAACCAATGAAACTGTAAATTAGTAGCTGGAGTAGTGGTGGGAATGTAGTAAAATGAATAATCTTATCAATTTGCAAGCAAGATTCCTTTGTTTATAACCCTTTGGAATTGCTCCAAATTCATTATAAATCTAAAATGTTTATGTGGTTTTATGCTAGCTATGGCCAAAACAAATGGATACTCTGCATGGTTTCCTCTGAATGTATTTAGAACTTTATAAAATTGTGATAAAACTAAGAATAAATTGACAAAATTGAAATGTTTAATGATCATTGTTCAAAAATGTACAGCACCAACATTATTGGAGCATGTCTTAAACCAATTTTATCCTTTCCTTCATGCAAAATGTCTTAATCTCACTCAGAGTACTAGTACTAGTTAGCCACTTTAGGAGTTCAGCCACACATCTGGAGAATTTTAATGGCCAGACTAGAACAGAGAAGCTTAAGATGTGTCTAAACAAGACATACTAGTGTAATTACCCAAGCCTTCTGGGTAGATTAGGTTTTCTGCTCAAATGTCTTCCTGTATGTTTGCGTGTATGTTTCCATCTGGTTCCAAAAAAGGGTGCCCATATTCAGAGCAAAACTACACCAGATCACCGTAGAGCCTTAAAGAGTCTCCAAACTGCAAAGCTTTTCACTACGCACTTGAAAAAGAGAGAAAAAAACTCATTTGAGATGCTCCAAGCACAAATAGACATTAAATAGAAATTGAAATTTTGAATCAGTTTCCAAAAGTATAAGTTACGAAATTTGCTAAAAATGAGCCAATGAGTGTTGGCGTATATTGGGCTCTGTATATAGTGCATTGCCACCACTACATATGTTGGTAGTGCGTGGGATGTATGAAGTAGTAAACGCTAACATTGCCAGTGAAATGGGTATTTTGTATTAGGTATTACACTTGCATCACTAAAAAGAGAATTCTCATGTCACCAAAACTGACGTATGTACAACTTCCAGACGACCAGGTACACCAAAGACATTCGTGACATATCTGCATTGTCCGTCACCTATACAGGCTCACGTTTATTGGGCAAACTCCATTATCTCTCAGTCTCTGCTTAGATAGAACATGGATTATGTTTAGAGTGACTCTCGGTTATTTTTGCAGTTTCAGATCACAGCTGAACACACAGAATTCCACTTTGTCCCTCATATTGCACCAGATGACAAAGAAGGCCCAGGTTTGTGAGCCCTGTTTTATAGACCAAGGTATCAAGTGTGATTTCTTTATCCGTTTCAATAAACGCCTTGTTCTTTTGTAAACAAACTGGCCAGCACTGGGCTGCTGGGGGGTTCAAACTTGGGGACAGATCTAGATTTGGTAAGAGCAGACATAATACCTCCCCTTAGTGGACTGAATGACACTAATAGCAAAATGACCTTCCAGTCAGTTCGCCAGGGCACGTCACCTATAAATCAAAGCAAACGCTTCTCAGGATATTTGACATCAATAGAAGAACTATGGAAGGACTGCCCTAGCCAGCCCAGGTTTCAGTCAGTTGAAAGGTCTTTCCTTTGGTTATGAGTGGCTAATCTGTAGTTAGTGTACGTCATTGACTGATTAAACAGACCTTGTCTTCACTTTTATATTCTCACATAATAAACTATTTAGTCACAGATACTTGACTCCCTTGTTTGCATTGCTCCCACAGTGATAGCAGCCAACGTTAGCCAGCATCGATCGTTCTAGAGTTCATAGTCGCACTCAGCCACCCCATGGCCTTCCCCTGGACTTCCCAGTTGGCCACGGCCAACTGCATCATCGGTGACTTGAGTAACCAGCTGAGGAGTTGACCAGAAGGAACGGGATGCGAGGGCAGACATGGTTATGTCCAAGAGCTGACACAGAAGCTAGCCAGATTGAGGTCCAGGACACCCAAGTGTTGAACACCGCCTCCCATCCATTGCTCCACCTCATCAGCCCACAGGGGCCCTCATTCGTCCAGCCTCACAAGACATAGACAGGATCCTGAGCTATAAACCACTGGGATATGCGTCTTCAGATGTTGCTGACCTGGACTCCGTAACCCTAAACTTCCTTCTGATGGGGCAGTCTAATTCTTCCCTGTTCCCAGAAGTTCAATCATAACAGTGAGATCCTTTTTATTGAGCAAATTTGCACAGCAAATTGAAGTGTAGCTGTTAAAAAATGGCCTAGGTTTGTGAACCTGGTTTAATCGATCCCAGTATCAATGGCGATCATGGGTGGCATGCCATGTCCTTTTGTTTACAAGCTTGCCTGTACTGGGTCATTGGGGAGTTCAAGCTTCTGGAAGATCTGGATTTAGCAAGAGCAGACTTATATCATGTGATAGCACTATGCACTAATGACCTGTCAGTCTGTTTGGCAGGGCACATTTACATTATAGTCATTTAGCAGAGCAACATACAAAACAGCGATATCAGACGGCAAGCCACCATACATATTAAAAAGTGCCTCTATGGAGATAGCGTACAATTCAAGACTATTACAACAATCTATACATATAACCAATATAGGAGATCAAAAACCAATGATCTCATATGATGTAAACTTGATTAACAATCACACAATACATAGAGGGAAATTCAATGTGGTGGTGTGAGGTGCTGTTGGATAAGGGGGCTCCCTCTTGAGCGCAGTGGAAGCTTCTGATAATCTGACTAGGGCAGACGGTCATTCCACCATTTGGGGGCGAGTAATGAGAAATGTTGAGCGGCTGATTTTCAACCCCGCAGAGAGGGGACCCTTAGACATTCCGCAGTGGCAGATTGCAAGGGTCTGTTAGGGATGTAAGGTGAGATGGGTGCGCAGAGGTAGCCAGGAGCAGACAAATACGATCATCCATCAATCAGGACAAACCCCGCCCAGGATCTTTGACATGTACAGAAGACCTGCCTAAGGACCGGCCTAGTCAGTCCCAGGTTTTGGTAGAAAGGTCTTCCCTTTGGTTGAGAGTGGTTAAATTGTAGTATTAATGAGTGATTAAACATACCTTTTCGTTACTAAATAGTTTTACTCCTGCACTGTTGTTATGTTTGAGGAACCTGTAGTTCCACTAAAACAACGTGATCACATTAACTTAAGCAAAAGATCTCAGTAAGTATGAAAACTTTCTGACACTGCTGTGGAGTCTCTTCCAGTAACGCTCTAGAAATATATGTAAAAATATATATATATTTTTGTTTATTTTTAGAGCATTTGTAGGGGGCTGGGGGTGTATTGAAATTAGCTTGGGTTCCGGGGGAAAAAACAAAACAAAACTTTTCAACGTATAAAAAAAAATCGACTAAAATCGACTGTGTAAAATATCGAGTCTAAAACTGCCGGACACTTGACACACCAAGAGCGAGAAAGTGGAACCCAAGGAAAGGCCACACTTACTCGCACACTTACATCGCACATTTGCATAAGCAACAGTGCTTGCTCTATGGATGAAGACTCTCCCGCAGTGCCCCCGCTGAGACTGAGGTCATGCAGCTATTTTCACTTGCTTAGTCAGGTCGCTGGTTTCGCTTCTCGAACCACCGCCTCCGAGACAAGAGCCACGTTATGAATTATACAGAGGCAACTTCATTGCCCGTTGTCTTAACAGTTTTTTTTTTTTGTTCTATTGTGTTTTCCTACTTTCAGCACACCTCATTGGTATCGCGAAATGTGCCGGCCCATAACTCTGATTACCGAGATCCTTTCTGGGGAGAATCTCCAGATGTTACACACAACGGAATCAAGGTACCGGCTCATCTGTGGAGAGCAGGATGTGTACATAGAATCTGCCCTATACGTCTGCTGCGTGCATATTGCAGTTCAACTTCAATGCTAAATTTTGAAGTTAATTAGGAGCGAAGTATCAGGTAGATAAAGACTTAGGGCCATAAAGACATTGTTTTCTTTGAGAGACACTGGGCTGAGATTACTAGAGTTAATCAGACCTTTGAGAAAGGGTGGCAAACCATTCAAAAGTTTTGACTCTTAGGAATGGCTCCCTGCAAGCACTTTCCAGGACCACAAGGACTTAAATTCAAACATTACATTTTCATTCCTTATTACAGTTTTTATTTGATTTTTAATAATAATAAAAAAAACATGTTTTACATTGAAAACTTTGAAAATCAGAAAGTTACAGAAGCTTTAAAAATAAACAAACGTAAATGTTGTCTTTTCGCTTATCCTGTCTGTGAAAACTCAGAAGGCAGAATAACCCCATTTTAGCTGAAAGTGTGAACTAATTGTTGGAAAAAAGTGTTAGCGTCTAACTTCAGTTAAATAAATACATCACTGCCAAATGAATAGCAGAATTGTCTATTTTGCAAGTAAACGTGAAAATAAAACCAGGTAAACAAACATACGCTTTAAATAATTTAAAAGGGGATTATTTCAACCGCCCGTTCACACCCAGTGTCTGACAAACATTTAACAGTGAGCTATGTTATTTTCCAGACGACACATGGATTAACATGACAAAAACCAAGGGGATCCTAAAACCCCACACTTTTATTGAACACTTAATATTATCACATTCAAATTACAAAGTCTGTAACCGATTTTCACCCCTTCTCAAACTCTACTGCCTGTTATAGGGGAGGCGGTGGTACCGAATTGAATAGTGTTGTAAAAAAGATATAATTCCTCTCCTCGTTTTTCCTGGAGTTCATGACGTCTTTTGTGAAAGCAAATTCATTTCAGTTAAATAAATGTTACAGATTCTATTACATTTTTATGAAACCGCTTATCCAATTCTGGGTCAACGAGCCGCCAGAGCTTCAGTTGGCAGACATAGGGCGCAAGGCAGGGAACACCCAGGACAGGACACAATGTCTATAACAGGGCCCGGGACACACAGAAACACAGACAACAGATCACTCGGGGGCCAATTTTTCATATGCTAGTCCGTCTCGCAAGTCTTTGGACAAGAAATAACAGGCAGTGACATTAACATGCCATTCTGGTTATTTCTGTCATTTATCCTTCTCCTTCATCGGTAATCAAACGATCGTGTCCCATGGGTGTGGTTGGTGTTGAATCCTGGAAGCAAACAGTAGTACCCTCCTGACTCTTTTTCCAAGAGAGAGAGACCTGTTTCTTCTTTTTCCACCATGAGACGACTCCAGTGGAAACGCCTTTTTATTACTTCGTCATAGAATATCAATAATTAAAAAGTTTTATTTGTTTATCATTATGTCTTTTTGGACCACATTTACAAGGCACTAGGAATTTAAAATCCCCCAAATGCACTTCCTATGCCATCGACAGCCTGTATAATTAGTTAGATCTCCTAAACAGAGGCTGCCACACTCATTAATCCACTGTTGTTTATCTACTAAATTATTACTTAACTCGTTATCACAAACCAGCAGCCCAGGGTTGCATTCAAGATCTCTGGAGGGAAAAGCAAATGGACTATATTTTCAAATGACAGCACACTTTTTGGACTTTTACAAGAACAGAGAAAAGTGACGCATTGCGGGCAGACAAACAACTACTTGTGATTACTCCAGGAGATCACCAGTCTGCAAGATACCACAGCAATGATCACCTCCCCCACCCCCTTAAAAAAGCATAATAAAATCCTACAGGAGCGATGAATGATGATTTAGACAGTGACAACTGCTAATTTAATGACTGAGAGCACTGTGTGATGGGTTCCCAAGCTGAATGAGAGGGTTTCACAGATTCCTTCCTGTCAGGACTGCTCTGGGAGTGTCCATGGTCTAGGCGTGATGTTTTTTTTTTAATGGACTTTCGTAATGCTTCATCACCTCAGCGTCTGCATCGGAGGTGAGCACAAACATCTTAAATTGAAAACGCACACACATTTCGAGAGCGCGTTCCCTCTGACATCATTACGCTTGAGGGATTTACGGCTGACACTAGCGAGACTGTGGTAGCTCCTGATAAATGGCACATAAACACATACAGAAATATTCAGCGGTTTAATACAAATTATCCAGTGCCATATAAATATATATATTTTTTAAAAGCAACTACTGTATGAAGGACTGGCTCGGGAATGATTGAGTGTGACGTGGTGAAGGAGCTAAGCCCTCCAATTAACGCTTGTTGTTAGTGGATTTTCAAAAGCCACATGGCAAACTCATTGGTATTAACATTCTGAAAGTTTGATACAGCTGTTGGCTCCGTTGGGTACTAAAGAGAAGATATTGTTTAACTGGTATCAGAACTGATGGTAAAACAGAATGTATTATTACTTACATCACCACTAACACAACCCACAATCCTTCAGCTTAAAAGGCCCACATAAACATCACAACACATTCAAAAATATAGTCCTTTTCCGGTAATTCTGTATTGCATTAGATTTAAATGTAAGGCTAATTGTTGCTTTAATAACATTAAACAAGCGCAGAAGAAAGAAGTCGCTGACTTTATTCAAGTGCTTTTCCCTGCATCAGTACGTGCGTCTGATGGGAGAGCCCCCTAATGAGTAACGAAACGCCACAATTTACAAACGCCCCCGCCACGTGAAAGCTGGTTGTCACCTAGACGTATAAAACGGCCCGCGCAGGCAATGAATTTCAGCAGTCACTTAATGCTGCAGCCACAAGGGCCCGGAGCAGCCAAAAGCAGGCTGCCAGCGGCACCGCGATTACCTCCTCTAACCCGGGGGCGAGAGCGGGGCTATGAATGCCTGCATTGGTGCCCTAATTAGGTAAGGGAGAGGTTTAACAACCATGCTACAGTTTAGCTGCTGTCAAAATATAAAAATAAAGCCTTGTTTAAATTAGCAAAGGCAAAGTGAGAATTTCTCGAAGACCCAACAGTCTAGGCGGCTGCTGTGGGGCTGGGGTAATCTATGGAGGGTTATTTCAGTTCATAAGCCGATGGTATACTGACTGCAGTATAACCCCCCACCACCGCCAACACCACCACCACCACCTCTCCTTGGTAAAATGAACCATATTTAACTATATGTGATAATAAACTATGCATTAGCAAATACCGGTAACAGAGAGGTTCCTGTTCTCTCCCGTTAGTTTAAACCACTGAAAGAAAAACATAGAGTATAGCAGCAACAGATACAATTATAGATAACATAACAATTACTGATCGAATTGAAAGATAACAAAGAACCAATAGGCAGAGAAATTGCCTTTTGCAATGTGTTTCGACATTTTTTTTATACCCAAAGACCTGTTCTTTAGGGGGACTTCTTGTTTCTCTCTAAATTAAGGTTGTTCTTCATTCTGTCGTCTACCCTATTAGGCCTATGGGGCCTTTCTTGACTTTAAATTCAACATATTACATCTCAAATTGGTTTTGTACAAATATATAAAGCTTAATATTATCAACAACACATATATAACATACAATATACAAAAAAGTACAGGACCAGCCATAATTTTCATGCAGCTGTTTTGTTTTGTAAATTATTTTTGTATCTCCTAAAGCTTTCATCCTGGAGTCTTTCATGTGGTTCAGAGGCTTCCATCCTGGAGTCTTTCATGTGGTTCAGAGGCTTCCATCCTGGAGTCCTTTGTGTGGTTCATGGGCTTCCATCCTGGAGTCCTTTGTGTGGTTCATGGGCTTCCATCCTGGAGTCCTTTGTGTGGTTCAGCCCCTTTTCAGGAGATATTTTGGATTCTCATTACTGTCCAGGGACCTCTTTTTTTTTTTTTTGGATGCTTTAGCTCATTGTTATCTAAATCTACAAGGGTACTACATTTTTAGCCAACATGTCGTGGAATACAACTGAACACCCATTTTTTTCCACACTTCGAACAAGGACGCTGGTACAAGGAAAACAACCCAAAGGAAAATCGATCAGCCAACAACACATAACTCCGCACGCCATTAAGACGTGGCTTGGCAAATTTGCACTGCTTATTTTTGAGGCTTCTTTCTTGCAACAAAAATTGCCACAAAATTCTCCCAGCCATCATTAAATGGGACTTTCTCAGACAATGTATTTCATGGCGCCAGGGTTTCTTGAAAACTGCTAATCATGGCCCTACGCATTCAGCAGGCGTTCGAAATAGCTTTACAAGACAGCAGTCTGTGGCATCCTCTTCCGGGGAAGATTGAAACTGTCCCCGAAATATTTGAACTTCTTAGTGATGGATACTTCTGCAGGGTCTGGTATGTTCAGCTTCTTGTGTTCTTGATTCAACATATGCAGACGTATTTGTATAATGTACAAACAATGGCAAGAACATTTCAACTAAAAGGAAAAAATAATAAAGGGAAAAACTCAATACCCCCAATCAGGGGTAAACATTGGCAAGCACTTCATGTGGTTGTACAGAAGGGGTGAAAAATCCACTCCCAGTCTAGACACTGCAAGCATCAAAAGCTAGTGGCTGTCATTGATCAGTCAATCTAGTTGTATGTGTTATTCCAGATTCTACCTTACAGTTTAATTGTCACAAACACAAAAAAGACATTTTCTGGTGGGAATTCTGAAGAAGGAAAAACAAGTAACAAAGATATCCCTTGACCCCAGAAGCCGTCGAGAGAGCTCCTGCAAAATAGTAAGTGGTGTGATAGGAAACTGATAGCTAATAACAAACAGTTATAACAGAGATTCTGTATTTTCTTCTAAGTAAGGGTCTTAAAAGCAAAATAAACAGCCTACTAAGTTGGTGACTTTGCACTAGGGACAGAGATTTGCCGGAGAGCCGCAGAACACAAGCTGGAGAACTCTGGGAGGACAAGCTTGCCCTCTTTAGATATTTTCAGGAAGTAGCCTCTTTGTCGACGGTCTAAGGTTTCAGTTGGAGTGGGATAGCCATTCTGCCGCCCTCCATCCAAACGTAATGGCCCCGTTCCACTGCGAGGCTGACTGTGGGTCGGCGGTTTTTGATCAGCGATATACACGCAGGAATCCCGCCGTGCCTGCCAGGCCAGAGACTGCTGAGGAGAGGACGGCAAGTCTGATGTCGGCCGAGGGGCATGCGCGGGAATGTCTCCGCGGAATGCGGCGTTTCTGTCGGCCCGAAGGGGAGGGCTGTTTAGGTGGCGGTGATAACGTACGAGACAATTCCTTTGAGAGAACTCCCACAAAGTATTTGAAATGAGCAATTGTAAATGCTCCGTTTCTGAGAAAAAAAACTGCCTGGATACTTAGTTTCTCTTGTGTTGTTTGCTTTAATTAATTCATAATTCTTCGGTTGATTAAAAAAAGGCACAGCAAAGGTAATTTATCTTTATTTAAATGGTATCCTTTGTAACCATGAAACCCCGGTTTTAATTATGGTATGTTTCTTCAGTCCCGGCAGTTTCAGCAATGCCAAACCAAAGTATTTTGTTTCACTGAAACCAGTTTGACATTCTCTGTGGTTCACTTACGCAGTCATAAATTACCTTATTGTGCCTATTAAAAACGACAGTCTCCGGCTCCATACAAACACATATTTGTCTTTTTGTTATAAAAATAACCGAAAAAATTTCAATTTACAAGTACAAGCGCTGCTCCTTGGAAACGTTCTTGATGCCAGGCAAACCAAAGTCAACATTAGCCGCTGGGGGTTGGAGCGTTGATAGAATGAGTTGGAAGCATGGGGAAATCCATCCACAGTGCATACGTGGGGCAGGAGACGCGTAATGTCGATGAAGCACACCTCATTCCCCAATTTCACAATCTCTGCCCCGGGTAACAGGTTTACAAAACAGGCCAGCTTCACTGGAGTTGATAAACACCCTACGGCCCACAAATGTTTTTTTTTAAAAGACCAAAGAGCCCATTCTCTTTTTTTTTTTGTAGCGTCAATATGTCACCAACGTCTTATCTTCCGTGAGGGACACTTCACAAACGCGAAGGAATTCAGGTTCGAGTAATTGTTTTTTATAGTTCATATTTAATTGGCTGGTAATGTTTCGTGCCTTGCTTAAGAGGGAAAAAAAAACATAAAACTTTCACATGACTGCTTTCACAACATAAAACAAAATCCTTTGTCCTTTCCTGCCTCAGTCACTATTACAGAAAGTAATGCTGAATTTATTAACACAGCATTTTTTTGCTAACATTTCAATTCAAATAAAGTGTTTGCTGCTTTGACATGGGCTTACCCCACGCCTTGTTAGAGAATGTTCTGTTAGGAACCATCATCAAACGAGACAAGAGAATGTATGAGTATGCGTTTTGAGCCCCTAAGCTTCCAAATAATTCTTTGAGAATAAAAAAGTCCCAAGACAAACATTTTCATTTTCAACCAACATCATTTTCAACATTTCATAAAACATTTTGACTTGCTTCACTACTATAAAAGACAATACTGACAGGCAATATATATGATAATACTTAAGTACTCTGTATAAAATTAGTTTGGATAAACCAAATTTTTTTATATGACAGCCAAATCTGCCCCATAAAAATGATGCTACAGGTAATCCTCTATTCACGTAATTTATATGTTAAATACGTCAACGTAAACATTAATATAGACATTAAATACGTCAATGTAAACATTAATATAGACATTAAATACGTCGTAACGGTGCTCTTTTTCTTAACAGCAGAAGATTAGAAGACGCTTCAGGAGCTCAGTATCGACAGGGTGCGTGCTACAAAGCAACCCACGTGCAGTGTGTGAGATCTCCATTAAGAAATTAATTAAGTAAATTTCCGAAGATGTTTATCCAATTCTGGCCTGCGGCGGCGGCTCAACCCTCCAGGCGTGGGGCGTGCGACAGGGTACACCCAGGACGAGACGCCAGCCCTGCATGCTTCAATTGAAGTCGTTCTGAGTATGGAAATTTGTGGTTATTGTGCTCAGTCGAGGACTAACTTAAAATTTGGTCCAATTATCCGTCATCTCATTTAATGAAAAACAAGATGACAGATAGTGCATGAGACTAAATAGAGATCACATTAGGGCGTGGCCTAGAACTGGAGGCTATGAACCAATTTTTTTTTTTAAACTGTGCACAATTCAAGCCTAGATTAGCATGATGGTGTTTTTTCTCTGTGCCCTGGTAAATAAATCACATCCGCTGAAATTGCATAGTAACTGTTTCTCTGTGCCCTGGTAAATAAATCACATCCGCTGATATTGCATAGTAACTGTTTCTCTGTGCCCTGGTAAATAAATCACATCCACTGATATTGCATGACAACTGTTTCTCTGTGCCCTGGTAAATAAATCACATCCACTGATATTGCATAATAACTGTTTCTCTGTGCCCTGGTAAATAAATCACATCCGCTGATATGGCATAATAACTGTTTCTCTGTGCCCTGGTAAATAAATCACATCCACTGATATTGCATAATAACTGTTTCTCTGTGCCCTGGTAA
>JAOVYW010041814.1:0-13994 GCA_025775045.1 Hiodon tergisus | reverse complement strand
ATAAATCACATCCTCTGATATTGCATAATAACTGTTTCTCTGTGCCCTGGTAAATAAATCTCATCCGCTGATATTGCATAGTAACTGTTTCTCTGTACCCTGGTAAATAAATCAGATCCGCTGATATTGCATAGTAACTCTTTCTCTGTGCTCTGTTGTTTTAGGCTCTACAGTATGGTGTCCGCTGGTTGTAATGGACGAAGCACTCAGATGCCAAACGTTTAAAAAAACTTGTCAATAAATATGTTTTAGAGCCAATAAACAGGCCAATAAATAACATGGAGGGCCGACTGTGAAAGGGAAGGAAGTAAAACAGCGGTTAGCCATTTTATTGGCCGTCTCCGGCCAAATTTAATTTACTGTCTCTAGCCCACTGTCATCATAGTCAACTCCATTATCATCATCGCCGCCACCATGGAGTGTAAATCAAGTAAAAACCCAATTCTGGTCCCGTGGACCGGACCGGACCCACTGTCTATGCTGCATTTTGTCCCAATCCAACTGTTAATTAGTTAGGTTTGATTTGGTGGTTAATTGAAAATTTAGACAGATAAATATTCAATAAACGTGCATCACGGCTCAGTGTTTTACACCTACTGCATTTTAACACGTTTTACTTGTATTTAATTGCCTATTTGATGTTATTATTTGTTTTTATTCAATTGTATTTTCATATTTTTTCTATTTCTTTGTAAAGGACATTGAATTGGTTTTATGTATGAATTGTGCTATATACATAAACTTGCTTGCTTGTTTACTGCAGCCTCCTTGACATGTGGCCAATTGTAAATTTGGGTGTCAAGAACAAAGCCTTGGTGAAGCAGTAAATAGACTCTTGTATGTTAATTACTAAACAATGTACTGGAAAACGACAGCGGTGTAACCCACATAGTAGAAGTAAATTGACTAATTGGCTGTGAAGAAACATTTATGGATATTTGTTTTTCCACCTCTGGTATTCATTTAAACTTGTGTAATTGCAACCTTAAAAAGCATTGTGTAAAATAAATGCACATACACATCCTTGACACATGACATGAATTCAATTAATTAACTTAATCTAATCTAATAGACTGCCTAGCCGTCTTTCAGTCACATTTTTTTAAGAAATCACCAACGCACATAGATTCATAAAAAGAAATCAGTATAACACTATGATTGCCTTTTCCAGCTTTTGTCAATTAAATTTCCGCTTGTCCCATTCAGGGTTAATGTGGAGTCTAACCTGGCAGACACAGCGCGTTAGGCAGGGTGCACCTAGGATGGGATGTCAGTTTATTGGGAGGCTAATTCGCCAGTCACCAATCCACCTAACCCGTCTTTGGACCGAGGACGGAAACCGGAGCACTAGACTGACACCCGCGCAAACGTGGACAGAACTTGCAAACCCCCCCCCCGCATTTAGACCTTCAGATTGGCTATGCCTTTCCCTGCATTAAAGCATTCAACCCAGTTCTTTAGAACATGCACGCAAAAATTTTAAAAAGAACAAATGCATTCTGTCCTAAAGTCCGAGAGACCTTTCGTCTGAGGGGTCTATAACACTTGTCATCTTCACAGTCCCTTTCAGGAAAGCCCTGCTGAATACGTTGGAACAAATTCATAGCTCCAGACACGGAAAAGTCAAAATATATCAAATTCTACTTGGACTGAAAATGTCAGGGCACCACATGGAGCTAATCTGCCATTGATCGTCACTTGCTGTTATCACAACTGTCTTCAATCACAGGATACTGTATCGAGCAAAAACAAATGACTCCTTCTAAAACCCATTTTTATAAGAAAGGGTTTTACCGCTTCGTAGGAGATAGAGAGAAAAAAGAACAAATGCTGTTTTAATTACAATTTACATGGTTTTCTTGTATGACACCGGTCCAGGGAATCCACTGGATACATTTACATTTCAAAGCTCCAAGGTCCACAGTTGAATATTGGAGAGCAAGGCGCATATTCTGTGGAATTTTCCATCTGAAGTTCAACAGCATAGAAACGGAAGGAATGTTGGAATCTTTGCATCACTGTGCTTTCGGTTGCCATGTCAGAATAAGGCTTTTATTTATCTGAGAAATCTAGCATGTCACCCTCTTCCCTAAAAAAACGTTATACCGACAGGACATTCATTCCCCGGTGCCAATCGGAGATTCCAAACAAATGATCAAATCACCTTCAAGCAGCAGCAGGTAATACGCTGAATGGTAATTCCAGCCAAACAACTCGACCTGACGCACATAAATAACTGGAAATACCTTGGGGACAACTGCCGATACGTCGTTAAACAGGAAAATGTTTTTTATGCACAAGAAATTATTTTATTTTTTTGCCAAGTTGGGTCCATGACTTGTCCATGAGTTTTTTGAAGAAAGTTTTGCAATAACTATCGAATAAATATCTCAACTGAAGAACCATCTCTAACTCAAGTCAAAGGACTGGCAGAGAGTTTCTGTTCCATGAGACAGAGAGCTGTAAACATAATTTGGCATGTAGTTACCTTTTTCAATGAGCATTTATTAAACAACACCTACTATATCCCAAGCAAGAATAATTATTTTAACAAATTGAGAAGAAGAACCTGGTTGGCTGTTCAGATGCAGTGTGCATGCATGCACACAACACAGCACGCAGCGCCTACACTAATCTTCTTGGTCACACAAACATTATGTAACTACATAGTGTAACAAAACTGACTCAAATATCAATTCAGAACATACTATACCTCATTAGTAAATAAATACTAAGCAAAATGTCTGTAAAAACCAAACAATAAAAAATAAACTAATCTGTCAGTGTACAATTTATGGCACAGCATCACAACCCATGATAAATCTAGTTAAAAGTTTTTTAGTTATTATTTTATTTCCTGCTGTTTCCTTTTTTAAAATTATATTACGAGAGTTAATATTAAAAGAATAACGTCACAAAGCTACTAAAGTCAAAATTAAGTAATAGGCCTTGTGTAGGATTATATAAAAAAGGTCTAAATATGAAGTTAGTATAAAATGTAAGCTTATTCTTTTCAGATGTGAAATGAAACTGAAGGCCTGTTTGTTTCAGGTTCATGAGATCCCTGCCTGTAGTAGGGTCATTGGCATCTTTGCCAGCTCATGCCCGAGTTCTCATCTCGCTGTGGACTCAGTCATTTGCCTTTTGTATTTAATACATGGCATATGGCTAAGAGCAGAAATACGCCGGTGTACCACTGACATCGCTTACAGGGTAAGAAGATTGACAGGTTCCGGGATCAGAAATGACTTTGTGCTGTTTCAGATCTGACGGGGCCGTGCATTATTCAGAATCGGCCGCCATTTCTAAACCGAGTTTCGTTTTTTATCCAGAGGGAAAACTGGCAATTGTCCAGAAAAATGCTTCTGGGAGCTTTTTGAAGAAGAAGAAAAAAAGTTAATTGTTTCAGCCTGCACACAGAGTAACCGTTTCGTTAGAATGATGTTAGAATGAGTCTAAAGGAGGGCTTTACAATGGCATGGACCAGCCTCGAGCCATTCAGTTTATACGGACAAATGCATCTCTGATTGCCATTATGGGTCTGCAGGTTAAAAGCATCTTTGCATTCAATTACGGATTCCCGGTACAGTAAAGGCACGTCTAGAGGCTTAGTGAGAACTAAACTACAGTATACAGATGTAAACCTGCAACCTCAACTGGGTAATGTTGGAACCACCATTATATCGACAAATTCAATGCCGCATTTATATATATATATATATATACACAACATGTTGTTCCGCCATCGTTAAAGGCTTTCACATTCACAGCAGTTTTGTTTGCAGTGGCCCATTTCTATTGTAGCTCAGTGATGGCCTAAGGCACTATTGTGCTATTCTGTACTGTTTACATCACAATGTTTTCAATTTCTTATTAATGTCTATTTATCAGTTTCCCATTAGCTTTCCATGAGTAACACAGCACACTTCCCATCAAATAAAACAACCGAACGGCTGAGACGTTACCATTGACGGCAAATGTCTTGGCGTTAAAACTTCGCTGTTCAGGAGCTACTTCAAAGTAACAGGATACAGTCGGTCGTACTCTCAACTCAGAGGATACTTCTCGAAATTGTACACGCTCGACTCACTATTAAATGCTGTCCATTGAAAACACAGTTACACTAACACGTAAGCTTCCACTCGCGACATCGGAAGCGCATAGGATTACATTGAAGGTAACCGAACCGCTGTCAGAAAATGTGTTCAGCTCGGCGTCCGTCACGCAGGGTAAGCGAATATACCCCGCCCCACGGAAACGAAGAAGTAAAGAGTGCTACTCACATGGATATTCCTCAGCTTATTCTTCCCCCTCTCCAGGCGACCCAGCAGTCTGTGCTGCTCCTTGCGAGGTTGCTGGAACAGGCAGTCGTCCACCGAGACGCTTTTCTTCAGCAGTGCCTTCTGGGAGTCTCCCAGGACGAGGACGCGAAGGCTCGGGTCACCGGCGGGGCCGCGCTTAGCTTCGGGTACGGGCAAGGTTTCAGCTGTGTCATACTCCCGCTGTAGCGATCCTGGATGGGGGGGGGGGAAACAATAGACACCCTGTGGCAACCAATACCACACAGGAATACTCCAGGGACAGCAAGATGAGCCCCAGTGAACCGGCTGACAGTTCCACTGAGGGACAATACAGCCGTGGAGTCGCTACTCCGTACCGCCTTTCTCACATCTGCCCCACGCTACCGGAACCTTCCGCATCATGCACAAACATCAAACTTTCAACTCGGGTACCAAAAAATCCTATTTTTACATTCGTGAGAGAGATGGGAAAAACAATCTTTTATTTCAGTAGTATAAAAGTAAAAAGTACTGTATAAAAAAAGTAGAATAAAAGGTAAATAAATAGATTAACCTGATAACTCTGATAAAGACTAACATCAGTTTAGGCCTTTTTTTTATATAAATCTTTGGTATTTACAAAAAAATAATTATTCACACAAAGCATGATCTTTTCTCATGAGCGTTTTACCTAAAAGGAAGCCGGGTCTGTCAGTCCTCCGCTGATCTTTGTTAACCCTAACCAATCTATCTTACTTTAACTCTCTGTCCGTCTGCCATGAGCTCTTCGTGTCACTCTTAGTTTGGTTTTCTCTGGTGGTTCTGTCACAGTACACGGCTGAAGATGGATGGCCTCCTGAAGATATAGTCTCTTTCTGTGTTTGATATATTGATGCCTTGATACCTTGGGCGCCTCGCGTTTCCTCATGTTTCTGAGATTGAGGGGAGAAGAATTCTGGACATTTAGAATCCTTTCTCATTGAGAGTTACTGCTCTCGTTCTTGCTGTGAATTGACCATTCCAGGCAACTTGACATTCGCCCAATAACAGACATTCCTGACTTCAGGTCAGATTCCAGAGTCTATGTCGCAATCCATTCCTCTAGGAGCCCTTCTTCCACGATGAAGCTGCCTGTTGTTTTTACCGATTACTCCCTTATGTTGGCAGATGCTGATGTTGGCCTTAACATCGATAGTTGTAGCATTTCTGTAATGTTTCTTGTCAACAAAAGATGCTTGAGGTGCTCAGTAAAAGCGAAAATGACGCCACATTGTCCATCCAGCCAGCAAGCAAAGAAGGCGATCAAACAGATTCCTCGGTCAGACTTGCCGACACCTGAACAGAGCTACCACTGAGAACAAATCCACCTGGCAGGTTTCTGCATGACTTTCTTGATATCACCTAAGCATGTATGCTCTGGGTGGTGTCCCACTCAGCAATGTTTGTTTTACCATTTCTCTCTTTGATTTTATTTTATTATCTGGCGTATGCCAGATCGGTGCCAGAAGAGCTCGCCCTTATCTTCCCGATTCCTCTTTCAACCAATGGCCTATATCGCAGCTCTCAAATTCTCAATCCAGGGGGTCTGGATTACTTCAGTTAGGCCAATAATTAGCTTGTTAGTCTAACTACTCACAGCCAGGACTGGGAAACCCTGATGTGACAAAGGCTTAAACTGATACTTAAGACTAACGCCGTCTGCTGTAAATGATTATAGAATGGGTCAAAATGGTTATCCACATTTTTGTAAGCATTATGTATTGTGCGGTTCTGTGTGTTAATTGTCTTTTTGTTTCAGGAAAATCGCTGGGATTATTAGGCTGGAAATTGGTTCCCATGCATTTTACTCATGTTTATTTTTATTTGATTTAACTTTTAGACTGAGAATTTCAAGGATGAGAGAACCCTTTTCTCCCCATATCTCATTTCACCTTAAATAATGTATTTTTTGAGAGCCCTAACACGAACATATTATTAAACTTCCTGATTTCTTTATAGACAAGCGGTACTCAATCATGGTCCTTGCGGGATGCAGTGTCCAAGGGCCCCCCATTGCTCCGACTTTTAAAATGTTTTTAATTGCAGTCACTAATCGGCTTCACCAGACGAGCTCACACGATGCTTCCACGGGTAAATCCAGCAGCAGCTTGAAAGCCAGCAGACACCATAGACTCTGAACTATAGGGCTCCAGCTATAGATAAACGCTATATAACCTGCTTCATGCGTGATATAAAAATTCCACCAGCCAACCTGGTTTGTCCCATTAGATCATAGGTTAATTAGTCCATTCAGTTCCCAAATGGGTTGTGATTTAATTTTGTATCATCAACACTTATTATTAACACTCCAATTATTACCAGTGTTTCATCCTGCCAGGAGCTGAAATTCTTACACACTTACCTTTCTGACTAACGAAAATAACATAAGCTAACACGGGAGGACATGCCAGTGGACAGGGCATTGTAAAGAAGTGCACTGCATTATGATGTCTGTAACATTATATTGTACCACTAGGCAAATATCTGATATGCTTCTGTCCTATACACCTAGATCTTCTTCACTGTCGTCTTTCTAATACGTCAAACGTGTGTTAGGGTATGACACCTTCAGGTATGATATCGCTGTCATTTTAATGAAGCTGGGTCACACCTAATTCCTTCTGCAAGGCTTAATTAGGTTCAGGCTCTCCCTCACCAGGGTGCGAGATGGTCCAAATATGCGGTGCACGCAGCGTGTCGCACGGACAGAATCCGTGAAGTCCGTTACATCCTTCGCCCTGTCAGACCACATGCGGATTGAGATTCCGTGCCTGAAGAGGAAAAATAAGTCTCCCAGCTTCCCATTCGCACGCCCTTATTCTCTTTCATTAGAGCCGAGCCTTTTTACCCCCTTTATGCGTGTTACGCTAACGCATGGGAAACGTAATTATAATGTTCTTCTCATCCTTACAATGGCAACTTTGTTTGGGTTTTTCGTTAAAACACTCGATACAAAAATCTTGTAAATAAAAAGTGCAGAAAAAAATGATATGCCAGTGAGATTGTTCAGATATAATTGTATCATATGTACATTGTAGATTACTCAGAAATTAGGCCGAAAGTTGTAACAACAATTCTTCAACCTCAAATATTTCACACAACACGTAAAAAACAAACACGTCCTATCACCTATGCCCCACAATACAATCCACTTCACCAACCTATAATTAGTTCACTAATAACACTGAACTCCCCCCACCCACTGTCCCATGAATTCCCGAATATTTCCTATTGGCATTTTGACTTACAAGACACAAAGCCAAGTTAAACCCTGTCTGCAACCATCACTTTAACAATGTTAGGGCATCATGCCTTCATTTTTATTTCTCATGCTCTTCAAAATGACCGGTTTAAAAAGATAGATAGATTGATTGAATAGACAGATAGATGCATACACAGAAGAAGTCAATGAAAAAACTGGTTCTGTGGACAGCCTTCTCTGTTATACGTGAATGTAACTAATTGCATCCTTGTAAAGGCAGCGGGTCTGCTGTTAACTGAAGTGGAAATGTATTGTAAAGGTCACTACTGGCTTGACTTTTTTTTTTTAAAGAAGGGAAGCCCTTGGGTTTTGTCTGGTCTAATGCAGCTTGTACATTGAAAATGACGGCACTATTGCATGAACAGCACTTCACAGCCAGGCTGAATAGTTCCATCGCACAACCCTCAGTCTAAAATGTGCACCAAACACTATAATTTCATACTTGAATATAAAAATAAAAAAAAGATCAGAGCACCTGTAAATGTAAAAATCTGTGGGTGTTCTAAATTCCGTCTTTTGCCTCTGTGCAGCTACGTGAATGTCTATTCTACAAAGGAAAACAAGTTAAGTGCCCATCAAAAAACAAACTACGACCCAAATGGTCCAAGTTAGAATGTTTTTACTCAGCTGTTTATTTATTTGTTCGTAAAAAATCTTCACTTCCAGGACAGCCCTCGTTAAATGAGCTCCATACCCAGGACATGTTCCATTAGCGGTTAGCATTGTCCTCCATGCAGTCTCCATTCTGCAGCTGCTCTCCGCCTGTTCCCCTCCGGCAAAAAGAGAGAGGCGGCGTCGGATGTCACCTCATTCACCCGGCTCGTCAGCTGTTACGACCAGAGCGGATCGGGTTCGTCCCACGGGTCAACTGAGCCCCAGCTTAACCGCCGGCCCGCTTAAAATTGCATGATGGCCTATCAGCCAATTACTTAATTGGGGATGGAGACGCACGACGTACGGTTGCCCTCGTATTTATAAATTAATAAGGAACACACCTTAGTGTGTAATAAAGAAGATGAGCAAACTGTATGCAGTGGTGACTGCGCTACGCTGTTATACATAATTTAGTATCGCGCCACATACATATTCCTTTACGTTCCTCTTGTTTCTGCTTGCCAAATTACATTTTGTTAGATGCCATTAATCTCCCTGGACAATATTCTTTTGGAATAACCGGTACAGGTGATTCAAAAATTATCCAGGCAGCAGTGTTTTTCTGACATTCGAATGGTCCTAATGAATTGCACATATATGTTATAATTTTCAGTGTATTGTGTACTATATTGCCTTTTATTTTCCTGTGCTCAGCTTCCCCACATCTTGTTTATACTATTTTACGTTCACTGTGCTGTATTTATGGCACGAAATCCTTTGCTTATTGGTTTTACCTACGATTGTAGCAGCAAGCCATGCGCCGTGATGATTAATAAAGTGAAGTGTCCTCACTCACCATCTCTGGTTCACCTTATATATGTTGGTGTTCTCGTTGCGTAACTCCAGCACAGGGTTAGTATTTTTTTCTTCTTCTATTTCCAGGTATCCATGGTGACTTTGTTAGCCTCCACAACTGCCTGGAGAACAGCACAGGGGTACTTTGCACCTGCATCTTTCTGTAAAGCAAGCTGACATCTCAGAAGGGGACAGGTCTGTCAGATCAAGGCCTCCCGCTTGTTTTTCAAGCCAAAATCAGGGGGACAGGGAAGGTATCAAAGTACTAAGCCCTTATGACAATTATGCATGCCAGAGTTTTGACGGTTCGAATAATTTTTTTAGATGCATTGTGGTGAAATACAGCCTTTTTCGATTGGGCTTTGTGAAGAACATAAATGAAAATTAAACAAAATCAAGGACATTAATGGGCGCTTCAATGAGCATCAATGATCATCTTAAACGTCAGAGGTTCTTCAGTAGTGCGCGCTTGCTATTTTAGACCACGCAGATGTGTCAGTGGTTCACAAACCCCCATCGACGATGGCCAATGATGGCCGTATGCTTTTCCATGCGCAGCTGATGGAGTTAGCGCAGCTCCGTGACATTCCCATCTGAAATCTCTCCATCTATGGCGCACTGATGACCCTAATACGACAGAGCCATTGGGCTTTAGACGAGAGGACCCGGAGATGACTTTGTGCTTTAAGCCATCAAGCCAACAAATTTCTTAGAACGTGTTTCTCGTCATGCAGACGATTACAGAGAACGTTGTTTGAACGAATTAGTAAATTGGACTTCAATGCGAATGTTAGAGGAGGAAACCATTGCACAATTTCTTGGTAAAACGTCTGATAGAAAACTCCTTAGCTGACAACAGGTTAATGCAGCCTTTCTCTCACAGAAAGAAACCGGGCCTTCAAAATGTGGACAAATGTTTCAGCTGTTTGGGAAGACACTTTAAACTTGTTAAACTGAATTAATATTTGATATTCATCATCAAAGCCTTTTTCGTCAAAGATAAATATATTCTCCTCAATGTGATATTTTTCATGTTTTCAATGTTGCGATGAATAGTTCTCACAGGTTTTTTAGATAATACTTTGTGAAAAATGTCATTGTTGAAGCTTAACTCAACTTCGTACCTGAGTAATGTCTGTAGTTTTCAGAACTACACCTACTGTGCATTCAGAACTAATATACATTTCCTGGGATTTAAATATATTAAATTCATAACATACATACATGCCAAGAGTAGCATCTGCTCTTGGCAACAACAAGAGAATGTGCACTTCATTGCAAACCTAAATTAATTAAAAGGGGAAACCAAAAGAATAAAACAAAACAGATCCCTGGGTAAAGAGAAAAGGGCCAGTTTCTATGGCAACACTCCACCGCTGTTCCCGTGACAGTGAGGGGTCTAGCTGAAGGGAAAATGTTGATGCTACAAACCAGGAGCTTAATTCTCACGGCCCCTAGAAAAGTAACACTGAGAATTCACTTAAAGCGAGGTGATACTAACAATCGTTTTAAAATGGTATCTAAAAACTGAAATATTTTTAAAATATATTTCATACCGAATTACTTTGATAACAAAACAATAACATGTTTTATCAATGTCAAACGGACTGTTGACAACACGTACCCCCGTGGCCGTAAACCTGAGCATTGCCTGTCTGGAAAGGAACCCTCCCCATGGGGAGGAAAAGATGCAGATCGCTCTGGGCACGCTGTTCAGAACATATTGTACAATGTCCGCCTTTGAGAAGAATGAGCAAAACACCATTATGGAACCGCAAGATTTTTACAATTTATTGCTGGAACCAGGGTTCTTGGTTCTTGGACCTTGTGGCTGTTTCAACACACGCACATGTCTATTCTTTAAGGTCACGGGTAAGGTAAGCTCATCAGATCATCATGCACTTCTTCACAGCTCAGAAATACATGGTCTCTACTGCTTGCGCCACTGGACACATAAACAGGCATTGCCAGCTGTTATTAGTGGTATTCCGACAATAATAGTCAATAGTGACCTGGCACTCTCGCTTAACGTTTCTCTTTGATGACAATGTCCCAGGCTGGCATCACCTTTGAGGCAGTTCCTAAGGTAATCAGGCAGTAATGAAGCAGTTTCCAGTTCCTCAGTAAATATCCACCTGTATAAGCTGACAAATCTAGAAATGTTTGTCATCTTTTTCGGATGAAAGTGTCTGCTAAGCAGCTAACAATGCAGAGCAATAACACTATCTCCGTTACTTGCGTGTTGGCAATGCACTAGACTGCAAGACAGAAAAACACGCAGCGACCGTGGCTGAGCCAAATTGCCATGGCCGCCCCATACAAAGCGGCCCCCCCCCCACATTTGTGCACGGCCACAAGTCCCGCACTCTAGTCAGACATCCCGGACATCCGACACAAACCCGACAAAGCAACGCTAGGCTGCAGCCGACCGACAGGTGCGCCATCGACCTCCAGGTGCACAGGCACGCTGAGTGGAAAACGATTTCCCAGACACAAATAAACACTCATGCAAAGTTCATGCCGCAACGGGGACAGGCACCGCTGGAAGAGAATGGAGCACAAGCTGAACTCGTTTATTATGGAATGAACCTGCTTGGCATTTTAACTCCTTCAATTGGATAATGGTTTTGCAAATGTATCACGAGTGGCCCAACACGCGGTGCCCTTTTTACCCTGCCTAAGACTTAAACAAATCTGTATTTTGTTTGTGTCTGTGACTTTTGACACCAAACTCATTTCTTGCCATTTTAATGCCTCTGTGTATTTCCCATTGTATCTCTCATTTCACAACAACTGTGCCTTCTGTAATCCTAGTTGCAGATATAGGCAGCCATCTCCCTTGAATTTAGCTTAATAAAACATTTTTGTAACTAAAGCTCTATGTCTGCAGACGCTGCAAACAAGATGCCTACAGACTGGGACGAGATGTTAAACACACTGAACTGTAATTACTCTGCTGTTAAAACACCTGCCGTCAAAGACACAAATAGCCAAGCCTCTTATAAGACAGGGATACGCTAACCAATATTCTGTACACAAAAATAAATCCCCATGCATGCTGGTGTCCGTGGTGACATTTCATGTATCGTACGGTACGCTTTGTTGGTTAAACATTTAATTTTAAGTAAAACAATGCAGACAGTATTAACAGTCTGTGGGACGATAATGCGCAGATTTATATATAATATTACAAACCGATAGAGCTATATCTGATTTTCACAACATTCAGTAGGGCTACTGTATACTTAATAGAGAGATGTGAAATGTGTTTTAAAAGTTAATGGCATACTATATTTAGCAAACAGACGTTTAACTGTGTTTGCCTGAATCGTATTTTTCAATGAACAACCCAATTTGTGCAATAAGCAACTGAACCACAAAATAAATGAAAATGTATGGATGCAACAGAGTCAATAATAATTGGAGGCCAGGTACAATAAAATAAATATTTTCCCTCCCGAGTGGTTCAGTCAGTAAAGATGCTTGCCTGAGCTGGTACGCAGCCCGATAAGCAGGCGTTAGTTGAACCCAGCTTATCTCATTACCCAATTATGACCGGGAGAGCACAGTGTCGGTGTGCAATTGGCAGAGCGCCTCCTAGGCTTGGGTGGGTTAAAGCGGCAGGGCTTCTCTCAGCTCATTGTCTTCTACCAGCTTTCTGGGCGTACCATCGAGAAGGCGTGCCTGTCCCCCAATCGGAACCGAACCGCCTGCACGAGCCGCGTAGCTGTCAACGTGGGCAAGAGATGGCTAGCTGGAGGAAACGTACCTCCTCACTCTCCCTGCATGGGGTTAGGGTTAGGGGAGAACTGGGGAGAATCATTTTTTTTTACATGTTTCTTACATGGTTTTGCTTTGTCACTGATACATAATTAAGGGATGATATAAAGAGGAAAGGGGGAAAAAAACTGCCAATCACAGAGCATAGAACGACCGGCTTCTGAAACACCTTTCCTCAGGAGTGCTACATGTGTCACTACAAAAATCCCAGGAGTGCGCTACAGACAAATACATTCCCGAGTCAGGAAAGCCTCACACCTCAACCGCATACATATCGGGCATATAGTTAATATTTAATTTACAAGCATGTTTGCAAAGACTGTGTTCAGCCACTTGATAAGGATTTGAGTCTACCTTGTAACACACAAAAAAATAGTAGGAATGGAAGCCCCAACCGTGTCAGGGGAATTGATATTCTGTGCGCAGACCCCTGTTGGTTGATAGCATTGACGGATGCCACTGAACATTAACGGATGTGACTAATACACAGTGATCAGCTTTACACACATCTGGTAGAAAGGTTGCTTAGTTGCTTTTGTATTATTTTGCATAGGTTTCCACTTTACGAGTCCTGTATTAGCATGCCCGCGATAGCAAGCACGCGAGATGGTTTTGGAGAGCCCAAAATGCTAAATAAATTTATCTCAAATAGGGGCCACTTACACACAAAAAGCTAATCACTTGATCCATTTTTATGTTAAACTTGTCACGTCCAAATTCTGTTCAGTTCTCATTCTGTTATTTTGCTCTAGTGTAATTTCTTTCTCTGAAGCGTGAAATTGGGTCAATTATAAATAAGCTAAAGCTAACCTGCATTCAGTAGTAATTTAGGAAATAACCACAGGGTGGCAATCTTAATGTCACGTAATATAGGAGTAATCCAGTTTATGTTCTTTGTAGGTCTAATGAACACTTGGGCAATTGAGATTTACTGCCTTCCCTAAGCACATACAGACAAACTGAGTGAACGAGACGGTGGGTGATACAATAAACCTACAAGTTTGAAAAACATAAATCGAAAATCAGTTTATGACGACGTTGATATTTTTATTTATCCAACTCGTATCCATGGAGATCAAGGATTCCAGACTCCTGTATAAACTTTACAACCTGCAAAAGCACCCTGTTCTTAATATACAATTTTTTGGCAAATTTCATTTGTAACAGATTTTTTTATTTATTCA
>JAOVYW010041754.1:3324-19217 GCA_025775045.1 Hiodon tergisus | reverse complement strand
AAAACATATAGTTGGCAGTCCCAAAATGGAGAGAAAATAACCGCAGATTTCACAGGTTAATTCAACATAACACACAGTGGAGACCTTTTAGTGGTCTGGGCGTAACTAAACTAACAAAAATTTATATTTGCCTAACTTGAACGTGATACATTAAAGTGAGAAAAAAAATTATGATCATAATTACACAAGTAAAACGTCACGTTCCTACTCATTCTAGCAGGAAAATTAGGAGCTCTGTGTCTGCTTTAAATAGAACACTTTGTATACAAAATACTATGAGTTGGTCACTTTTGTGGTAATTATTTTATTACTAAATAGATGTTCAAGGAGAATAAAAGATGTCAACACATTACATTACACTTGTAATTTTAGTAGCCGATATAGCTACGATAAAATGGTTTAAATTCGGGTCAAAAGTACTCAAATTATGGAAAGTGTTCAGAACCAGATTTTAGATAACCTTTAATGCACTCAGATTTTAGAAACCCGTAAAAAGAAAATATCTATTAATTGATATTAATATCATACATAACAAAACTGAATTAATGATGTTTTAAGATAATATCAAAATTGATAAGATTTATATGTTTCTTGAATAAAAAAAAAAAAGACTGTTCAGACCGGTTTCAGTGGCATTGCATTTTTAAGTTCATAACTGAAGAAACGCAAACAATTTTATCTTTTTATTTACAACTAAAAACATAATCCAATAAAAAAAAACTAGCAGCAAGGGTTTAAATTTACAAGTTCCAGGTAATTAAAATTTTTATTTTTTTATTTTTATTGCAAGCCGAACATTCAGAGCCAGAACAAATGTACAAGTAAAGTGATTGACATGGTTGACCCCGGTAGTTAGTTTAAGCATTTACAGCGAGCTGGAGACAGGGTTATTGTCTCAGACCCTTTAAGGTGGCTTGGTTAATTTTGGAGAAACTTTGTATGAAGCCTTGCAAACCTTGGATTCAACCTTCCTGAAGAATAAAGGAATAAAAAGGAAAGGCTCTCTCGTTCAGATGTAGAAAAGTCTTACTCGGGAGGTGCTGACAAGAAGCTCATTGTCGTAGAACTTGGTCTCTATCACAACATTACCCCTGAAAAAGATGATAATCAGGTGAATAAAGGATCCAGCTTTAGATCCAGTCTACTATCCAGCCAACTTCAAGCCAACTTTCTGACAACAGGCGCAACATCAGGAGTTAGACTGGTTAAGCTTACGGATTTCCAGAACAATGTTACTCTAAGTGCATTGCAAACTGGGAGAATATGTAAATCTTACGTTAAAACATTGGCTGGCATCATATGAGACTCTGGTGCTGCCTCTATCAAAGACTGCCATGTGTTTGTGGAGTTGGGAATCACAAAGCCAAACTCAAAGAACCACTCTGCAGGGGAAAAAAGCATTGGAAACACACACTAAAGGTAGCTTAACTGAGATTTGATCCGCACACAATTGCTGAAATGTCATGTAAACATGCACAGGTGTATTGATTATGGTACATATCAAATGTAGACATACAAACGTCTGTGTATGTAAACATGCATATACTCTGAGTGTCCACTTTATTAGATAAACCGAGATGATGGTAAATTGTTCCACTTTGGCTCTCAGCACAGCCTGAATTAATTGGGGCACGAACTTAGCAAGGTGTCAAAAGTGTGCCAAAGGGATGCTGGGCCATGCCGACTCTATTGTTTCCTATAGTTGTTGCAAATTGGCTGGTGGTGGATGTCTACTCCGAATAGCTTGTTCCAATTCATCCCACAGATGCTCGATTGGATTGAGATCTGGGGACCGAGGAGGCCACTGCAGTAAGCGGATTTCACCGCCATGTCCCCGGAACCATTCCTGGATAATCCTAGTCTTTCGGCATAAAGCATTATCCTGCTGAAAGAACCCATTAACAGATGGATACAGGAATCGGAAACATTCAAATATCCTGTGGCATTAAAACGTTTCTCCACTCAAATCAAGGGACCCAATGTGCATCATCCCACTGCCACCACCAGCCTGCATTATTGACACCCAGCTGGAGGGATCCCTGGGCTCCAGCAGTATTTGCCCTTTCCGCGTCCTCCCATCAGCGTGAAAGGGCAGAAACCGGCAATGTTTTTCCAAACCCTTCATTGACCAGTCCTCGTGTTCCTTAGCCTCAGTTTCTTTCTTCTTCGGTGACGTGACTCGGTTAGGTGGTTGGCCGTCATACTTTATCAGTTAAGATCAGTACAAGATACGATAAGTTGCGATATCCCTCTTCTATCACCACTGCTGCTCTCGGCTTTTATTCGACTATAGCCTTCCGGTAGCCTGCACGACACGGGCCGGCTTCCGTTGGCCTCTTTTATCAACCACCCGTTTCTGACCAAAGGACCGCCATTGGCTGGATGTTGATTGGTGGAAACTTATTAGACTCACCCATGACACTATCGCGTCGCCCTTTTCAAAGTCGCTTAAATCTTTGTCTTGCCCATTTTCCCCCTGAATCGTACACACACAGAATCCCCGATTCTACCTGCTTTAAACAGCATAAATAACAGTCTAAACTTGCAGCGCTGTCACAGGCTGCACAGTCTATTATAAACGGGAGTTGTACTGAATAAAGTGGCCACTCAGTTTATATAAGCATTATATATTATGTAATAAGTATATGTAGTCAGTAAATTCTAGCTAATAAAAAAAAATATATATACATTCTTGAGGACACATTTGTATAACTTGTAATTTGTAAGAAGTCTAAATTTGTTTTGAAGTCACTTGTACCTCTCATTCTAGTCTTGGTGAAACCAGTATAGTATGCAAGCATAGGCTAACTCCCTTAAGGAGGACAGCAATAGGGAAGTTACTGTTATAGGTGCAACAGTGGCCACCCCGAGGGTTGGAAGCCCGTGGAGGTTAGAGGCCCCACAAAGACCCAGCGGTTTAAAATCCGCCCCGGCCCTGTGCATATATTAAGAACAGGGTTAAAGCGTGTACAAGAGGGACACCCAGGCCGCCAGCTCCTGGGAATGCTGGAAGAGGGAACTACGAGGAAAGGGAATACCGGGGTAACCCAAGGGTTGAAATACCCGTGTCCGTTAGAGTCGGCACAAAAAAACACTGTAATAGCGAAAAATCAGTGCCTGAGTTACGGTGAGCACGAGGTTGGTTTAAATACTATGTATGTGTGACTGACTAATGGCATTGAAAGTTTGTATATTTTCACCCTGTAATATAATAAACAGATACGTTATAGAAATACGCAAATGTACAAGTCAGTCTTTCAAACTCGCGTGACTAAAACAAAGTATCAAACAAAAGCAATTACTCTATGCCCACACGGTAGTTGGACACACACACACAGTCTTATTGTAAATAGAACAATGTTTACTTGGAACTTAGTTTCTTACCAGAGATGTGAAAAACACAGACCAAAAAAAATGCAAAAACACACCTTCTAAACACTGTCCCTTGAAAAGAACCTTTTGTTCAAGTCTGAACTTCTCCATCTGTTCTGATGAGGAGAAATTCAGCTCTCTCGAAACCGCTTTGCACTTCAAGATCTTTTTAGGCACTTGAGCTGCAGGGAAGAAGAAATGAAAACCCGATAGATGGCGCAGTCCCCCCGACCCACAGCATGAACCACCTGACCCATGACATAGACACCTCCGCCCCAAAAGGGTGTAGACAGCATGACCCAAGGCAGGCCCCCCTGACAAACGCGGTGGGACCTTCGACCAACAGTGCAGACAGCATGATCGATACCGAACCCCTCTCACCACCGACGGCGTGGACATGTCATGACCTCCCCTGACTGACCTGGACACAACAGTGCACTGAAGGGGTGTGTGACTGACCCCACCACACTGCAAGATTTCATGACCACAAAAACCACCCTGAGGCCCAGGGCAGAAAATGACAATCCTCTCAACATTCACACCCTAATGTCACACCAGGCAGGCAAGGCAAGTTTTTCACATCAGAAGTCTCAATTTTTATTAAGGGCTTCTGCCCTGGTTTACACACTCGTTCTTAAAATGTAGTCTAATATACTACCCTTTCAGTTTGAGCCTTAATATTAATCAAATGAGGACAGAAGCCATACAGACGACTGACACAGTTTCTTATGAGGAAAATACTAATATCTCCACAGCATCCGTTTTCGGAAGCTTTTTAAGAGGATTTAATGATATCTGGCTAAATTATTAATTGTTTGCGGGCTTTATCCACTGCCAAACTCGGTACCTTAACCTGAGCTTCAACACCTGTTCATAGAAGCGATGGACACTGGGGCTAGTCTATAGTGATGTCTGTCCCTGCTGAGGAGGTCTTACCTTCATGTTCTACCCCAGGAAGGGAGAGGTCTTCTGTTCCCTGCCAAAGGACCTTCCCCGTCTCTGCATCCCTCAGGTTCATCCAGTTTCTGATGGCTTCTGTTAAGGGATACTGCTAAGAAGACAGAGAAACCCCTGGGAAAATGTCTGGCTGAGCCTTCTCAAAGACACCCCTTTTCACTGTCATAACATCAAAATGCTTGAGCAAGCTTCACAGGGACATTAAAATGACAACACTTTATTTATACAGCAGATTTCATAGAGTTTGTGCGGCTCAAGGTGCTTTATATAAATTGGTACAATAAACAGTAAAAACCAAAGTCAAATTGCGTAAGTACAGAGAACTAAGTAATATAAGGTAAAAATACAGTAGTAGTTAAAACGGAATAAAATGACTGGTCAAAACTAAATAAATAAATAAAATAGTTCCTACATCCTATCCTAACAAAGTACCTATCAATGTACCCACCCTCTAAACCCTCATCCCAATTTCTGCATTTCATTGATATCTGTAAGTGTACATGGTGACATGTACATTGGGCAGCCCAACATGTACAGGGTGACATGTACATTGGCCAAGCTGGTGTGCTAGCATTATGGGTTTGACTACAATCTTTTCTCAGCAATCTGTCAGGCGGCTTACTGAACAGAAGCTCCTGACAATATCTACTACTTGGAGTCAGTGGGACCTAACTCCCTAGTCCCTGAACCATCCTTCCTGTCTCTGCTCTAGAGGTAGCCTCACTAGGGAAGTGGCCCTGCGACGCGATGCGATGCGATAACCCCTCCTACCCAACAGCCCCCACATCACTAATTCCAGCTCAAAGCCTACTCTACAGGCGAACCTGAACTACACAGAATTTACACCTGAGAGGAACAGAGTAGTTTTAGTTTGGGAGAGGGAGTGGGGGTTGACTAGTCAATATCCTTTCAAACAAAGGATACCAAAGGAAACCTGTTGGGAAATTCTACCAATAAACTACCCACCATGGTTTTGAGTCTATTCAATGTAAACCACTTCCATTTTATATGGTTATCCATTTGTTTATTCAGAATCACATTCATAGCTTAAAATGTTATAATTCAGTAATTTATAACGTTTCACAGATTTGCTTGAAACTATAAAGCAACATCAAACAACCGTGCACTCTCTGGCCCAAATCCTTTTTTCCTCTAAAAATGCCTACCAGTTATCCATCACTAGATGACGCGCAAATTGAAAACATAAATTGAAAACACATGCTGATTGCAGATACAAAGCAACACCCTCCATAGTTAATATTGGCGACACCGTTCTTGTTCACCAAAAAGAGAAAGCTAATTACCCCATTCTACCCTGAACCACCAGTCACAAAAAAATGACATCACGATCACCATCTAGAGAAAGGGGCACACAATCACGCGGAATTCGTCCCACTTCAAAATCCTGAGATGTCAGCCTGAACAAACTCAACAAGTAAATCATGATGCAGGTGATAATGAGGATTTCCAAAACACCAAACATGCCAGCCAACAATGAAGCTTGCCAGCCTGAAACCAGATGGTGCCCTCCTCGAGCCAGCAGAAGGCCCCCCCCCCCCCCACGCCAAGCGAACACTCCCGAGTCCTCAGGAGTTTAGCTTCCATATTTTTTAAATGTAAGGGATATAATATAGTGGATTCCCGCTACTAAGGGTCTGTTCCGTGTATCGATGGCTGTGATGTAGAATGGCACTGGACAATGTTAGACTCTGAGCTACATGGCATGTGTAGCGAGGCTCATTGTGAACAAGCTAGCTACTGACAGTGACGCCGTCACTCTTGTCTGCAAGGAGGTTGTGGCGACCTAAGTAAGATTCCTGGCAACGTGATGCTTGTGAAGAGGCTGTTGAAATTTAAAATACATTTACTTCTCATGTCATACGATACCTGTTCTGAATTGTTACAGAACCTGCCTTTGCCATGGCGACACTCTCTGATCTCCTGACCACAAAGGCCAAATTACTACATTATTTGAATTCCAAACCTGCGAAATCCAGATCATATGGCTGAATATTATTTTGGGTAGGCGCCTTTCAGAATGAACCAGTGGAAAGGTCAGAGGTTTCATTAAGCATTCAACACCTCAGTACCAGCTAATCTTTTTCCATTGCTGTTACCATTGTTTTCAAGGGTTAAAAGCAATATCGCTGTCTCACAACCCAACTTTACTGTAACACATGCAGACCATAGCCATTTTATATACATATAATACTTGCAGTAGACACCACAATAAATAATGCCTTTGACTTGACATAATAATCGCCAAATGAAAAGTATCTAGCTAGCCAGATTGCTAGAAGTAAAACATGGTCATATGCAGGTAAGGACGCTAGCCTTCCACGTGATTCTAAAGGCAAATTGTAATGGCGAACTAGCCAGGTAACAACTCAGGTGCTTGCACCAGGAGAAAGCCCAGTGCATTAAAGACAATCAATGAAGGTCGTGATTTTACCCATTTTATTTGCATTAATCCAAGTGAGATTTAGAATTTGGTTACAACCTACACGTTTAGCAACCAAGCTAGCAAAAAAACGGCTATTTGGAACCACCAAAATCCAATTGTTTATGAAATTACAACAAGCGTAAGATTTTGCATGCAACCTAGGTAGCAGGTTAGACAAAACCTAATCGACCGTAAAGGATACAATTTAAAACCCCTCAGAATCTCCTTGGCTCTGTCTTCGTTTGAAGACATTGGTTCTGAATTCTTCCGTTTTCCTGAATATGATTAATTAAAAAAAAAAAAAAAACCCACTAGTAATAATTTTTAAATACCGTTTAACCAATTAAGATTCAAACTGAATAACGAGAATATGAAGCTAATCCAAACAGATACACTGAGTATTCCCTAATCAACCTACCTAGAGTACAGATTGATGAAGATAGACAGCTCGTTCATCCCGGCTCCTCACGAAGATCCGAAAACAACCAATCGAAGGACAGAGAGGGGTTTGGTTGGAGATAAACGCGTCATCTGTGGCAACTCATAACAACATAACATTGGAGTGACTCTTAAATGCACTCTGAAAAGGTTATTTGTTATGTTTTTTATCCAGATATAAACAAATGTGACGTACGTAGTCGTTTTATTTTAATTTGACTTATTTTGCTTTTAAATTAGCACCACGAAAGCAACTCACTGACTTCTGTAACATAGTTAATAATGTTTTTCTAAATTTTCAGATTATACAATGCAACAAATTGATTTTTTTGACTGCGATTAGTATTTGTTTCCCACAGATAGTTGCATTTTGGAAGATGAACAATAAAGTGTAAAATGTCACAAAATGCTGTAGAATTAAGACATAATGTGAAGGGAATTTATGTATATCAAAAAGTCACTATCAACAAGAAAATTGATGTGTAATAAATGTGTATTAACTCTTTATTACCATAAGATGGCAGTACATCACTAGATCTCAGACCAGGGGTAGCCAACTACAGCCGCGTGACTTGGATTATAAAGTATCTCACCGGGTGTATTCAGGTGAAAATCATTTGCCAAATGACAGATAGCTCAAAACCTGCTGAAATTAAGGCTCTTCAGGATCATGGTTGAGTACCCCTGTACACTCATAGGACTGTTGGAGAGTAATTCCTTATCGTTGCTGCAATCACTATTTATCAACCCCTGCCAGATTTTTATCTTTTCTTTCAAATTACTTAAATGTGGATTCCTATCTTCGTGTTATCCTTTACCAGACACCACAGATTTCAATTTACACTGTTTACCAACCATTAAAACCTGAATTAATGCAGGATGAACAACAAAGCTAGAAAATAGTCCATAAGACATATTATTTTTTTCAAATATGATTATAGTATTAGTGTTTCTTTAATTATTGTAGTATTAGTTATGGTATTGATAATCATTTTAACATAAGTGCCCCATGTTTTTTTCAAAGGGAGCAGAGTTGACGAGCCTGCTTTAAAAAATCATGTGAAGAGGGTCTGTATAATTAATTTTCTAAGCATGCAGAGTTTTCCCAAACAACAGATTATAAAAATCCAGGCATAACTCTCTCTTGGCCAAAGGCCTCATTCTGCAGATGATTGCGTAAGGGGCTGGCATTCAGATGAGTAAACTATCGTTTATTATTTAGTTTACTGAATTTGTTTTTTCCCCCTCCCTCTCATTTACACAAACTGACATTGCATGCTACAATGGTTGATTTGAAGGTCAGCCTCTGCAAAAATGCCAAACTTCTATGCTTTTATCACAAAGATGAAAAGTTATTTTAGGACAACGTTGCTCCAAATCCAAAACACAGTTATTTTAGAACTTTTCGGTAGCAGTCTCCATCCTCTCCTCAGCCTCAGCTCGAAATGGTGCCAATCTTCAGAAATAAGTTGTGCTTTTCGAGGAGTTCAGAGGGAGTTGTTCAGTTCATTTCAGAGAGACCCATCACTGTCTAATCAAATAGTCACTGCGTCAGCAGGACCTGGATGTGACAGACATAATTCATTTTCCTATTTGGAACAGCTCATGTGGAAATAGCTGTGATGTGTCAGTAATCCAACATTTCTAAAATTAAATTGGTTTCATGGGAATGGGAGAGACATTAATGATAATTGAAAATTACTGGCAAAGATTCTTCAAGCAAATGTATTCTTAATATTCTTCTTATTATTATGTTCATTATACATTAATTCAAGCACTCTTTCATTTGTTTTGAACAACAACTGACAGGTAAGCAATCTGAACTGTATTAAATATATATTTATAGATCGGATCCTAGACTTTAATCAGTTGCATCCAAAAAGCCAAAATCAATAGTGCTGGTGAAGTGGAGATTGCTGATGAACACAGAAGAGCTGGCTCTTAAAATATCAGAAAGACCCCACCCCAATAATTGACTTCTCTGACTGAGACTTGGACTTGTTCTGCTTAATTATTAATTAGTCTATTAATTTGTCCTCTTTAGGTACATGACTGATTACTGTTTATGAAGTTCCATCTATTAGGTTGAATTGTTCGCTGTTTTTATTGCCCCCGTGAAGAAAACTGAAATATGTTTCAATTTCCACTAATCCTATATAGCGGTCTATTCAGGATCTATATTGTATCCATGAAAAAGAACCCATAGGACAATTCATGGGAAAGCATTTGAAAAAAAAATGCTGTAAAATTAAGTCATGTAATTATGTTTCATACAAGCTAACATTTATTTGTACAATTAACGTGTTCTATTCTGCACCACATAACTGCTGTGTTTAAACAACCAGGTGTGAATGCCTAGCTTGTCCAGCAAGCTCTTTATTATGTGTAGCTCAACAACCAACAGAATCCCCACAAAAATCACCCTAATCCTAATCTGGCAGCCTGTTACAGTTACCAATGAGTAACAAACAAAACCAGCCAAGGCTGAGCATCATGGGACCGGCCAATATTTTTACCCACTCCCCTGAAGTGCTAGCGAAATAGCTTTTAGATTACTTTTGAGTTTCTCGAGAACTGTGTTTACATCACCACATGTCTCTGGGGTCTGACCAGTTCCCTGACTCAGCAATCAATTTGTAAACTGGCTCATTGCTACTTTCACAAGGATATACAGCAGCACTTTGACAACATTTTATAAACTACTGTAAAACAAAATGAATATTTCCTCTAACAAGTGAAATTCTATTCAGGTTCATCACATCATTCACATTATATCTGAGTCAGTTAACTGACTTTTACATGACCGGAGCATCATCAATATTGCAACAGTGTCCACAGAGATGGAAATACTTAGCTCTCACAGAATGGTCCTATTTCAGAAGTATTTCAGCAGGGATTTCTAATCTTCATCTTCAGCAGTATTCAGCAAACCAATGTATTAGCAGAGAATTAAGATTGCATGACAGGAAACCAGCACTGTACTGCGGTGTTTTTAAACTAGTGAATTTTAAACTAGTGAATTAGTGAAGTTTATTCTGCTCAAAATCAAAACAATTTAAAAGGAAAAGCAAAGATGAAATATATGGCGAAGTAGGAGGCAAAATGGTGGCTGTTTGATTCCCAGGTATTTTATCGGTGCTTGAGTCCTACAGACACGGATATGTGACAAGTAATATGTGTACTTGAAATCTGTATTTCATATTTTGTCATTTATATTTGGCCTATTTGGCAAAATGCTGATGTAATTGGTAACATATTTGTAACACCTCTCAATTTAATTTTAACATATAATTTA
Organism: Hiodon tergisus; assembly: GCA_025775045.1. NCBI lineage: Eukaryota > Metazoa > Chordata > Actinopteri > Hiodontiformes > Hiodontidae > Hiodon > Hiodon tergisus. The sequence goes on along the minus strand of JAOVYW010041754.1, from coordinate 8,712 downwards.
TTCATATTTAACCACACATTTTCTAATAAGGGATTTCCAAATGCGCTTAAATTTCAATTAATGTTGATTCGGTGGAAGGTAAACCAATGCAGGCAAAAAGGTCGGAACCAACTTTTGAGTTGAGAAAAAACTATATAAACTTAAACAAAACCCTTCTTCAGAAATGTATTTTTGTATTTTCATGTTTTAACAGTGTTATTTTATCCTACTTTGTTTGTCTGCGAACAAATTCTGTGGTGTCCAGCAACAAATGAAAAGGCAATGCTACATACTTTTGGAATTCTGTGAGCACATCGTGCATAAAACATAATTACGCAATGAAATTCCCCTCATTCATGACTGGAGGATGTTGAACGTGCCCCTGTTTATTACATCATGCCTGGACGATGTTGTACACCACCTCATTATTAAATCATGACAAGATGGCATTGTGCTGCAAGAAACCAGTGCTTCTTTCAAGGACACATTTAACTCAACATACCACTAGACATCCAGCTCGTAAAAAGCAAGTAGTTCACACAAGGGCTAAGAGCAGTCTTCTACTCTACCTGGCACACTTGAAGCTTGTGTTCCTTCAGTATATATTTGGGAGATTAATAGGGTATTGTTTGTCCCTCTCGTTTTCTGATTATGCTAATTTCTGCCCTGAACGTAAACGATGAGTTGCCGTTTATTCCGCCACGTACCAGCATTGCACCTTTAACCGTGAGCGTCTCACTGCTGGAATCAGAAATATGCAGCACATTATTAAGGCTTTCTGGGATTAATAAAATATTGGGCGAAGGGGAGTATCACATGAGAATTTGTTTTGTAATATTCTTATTGTTCAGAAATAATTATGATTTTCTTTTTTGCGCTAGTTTGATGATACAGTGTGCAAAATGAGACCCGAGGCTTAGCCAGTAATGAAGAATGATTTATTTAGTGCTGGAAACCACAGTGAATGTGACACCCCAGGATTAACAGATCACAGCAAGATGGAGAATCGAATAACCAATGTGACCTTTGAAAATCTGTGAGATGTTTCGGATTGGTCTGATCAGAAAACAACAAAATCATTCTGATAGAGACTTCCCTTTTTTAATCCCTTTGCTATCACTGTTCTTGTTGTGGGAACTCAAGAACAGTGTTTGTTCAGAGGCACAATGCGAAATCTCACCCAGAGTGACACTAATTCAGATTTGCGTTCGCTTTCCGTATGGGTCGTTTTCAGCCTATCGACAAAATCACTCCGAGCACAGCCTTTTTCTGTATGCAGAAGTAATGCAGAGTTTGTAATGCATCAGTTAAACTGTTTCTGCTTCCTGGTGTAAACTCGACTGATTGAAACCTCCTTAAGGCTGTAACTGGTTTGCTTTGCTTCATTTAGAGTCGCACTTGATTTGTTTTGATCTCCTGAGCATCTCAGAAAGGCGTCCCGTTTGAGGCAGAGGTAGATGAAGGTAGATAAAGGTAGATGAAAAGCTCAGTTAGACACGCCGAGTCCTCCCCTCACCCGGTCTGTGCAGCCTGGCCTGTGGTTCTTCACATGAAAGCAGTGCAGCTGGACTTTGATATTGGGTCTTGTTCTGAGCTGAAGGGCTGAAAATCTATATATTATCTCTCAAACATGAAACCTTCATTTCTACATGTTTCTAAGCGTTTAAACAGAACCCATAGTCTGAAAAGATTTTAAATATGTAGATTCAGCACGGGGACTACCTGCAGCAGCATCTGTAAATATGTAAATAACATCTGTAAATATTTAGATGCATTGACAAGAATGAGTTCACAGCAGAAGTTCTGCTGGTTAAAAAAATATCATTATAATATTTTTTTGGAATAACGATATAAGGCCATTGGCTTTGTCCAGACTTTTCTGGTTTTTGAATGACCATTTGAGTTTTGTTATTTCAGTTTCATCTATATGAACCACAATGAGTTTTTCAAATCATGTCAGTTTTCTTTTTCTTTTTGAAATTATCCAAAGGATAATTGGAATTACAAAATCTAATGGAAATATCAATGTTACTTGTTTCAGAGTTCCTTCACTATTCCCTTCATACCCTTCATTTAAATACACAGCACTGTGCAAAAGTATTGGGCACCCTAATTTACATAAATGTAGTCTTTGATGTTTATTTTTTGCCTTATGCATTAGTGCATCAGTGGAAACGAGCAATTCATTTTCCAGAAGAAGAACAAGGAATTCTGGAAGAGATGGTATGGACTCCACAGAGCCCCGATCTCAACATCATTGAGGCTGTCTGGCATTTTAATTGGCCTTAGGTATCGTAGTTAGAGATCTTTAGTGTCTCTTCACCAAAACACTGGTACACTTCATGGCTCATACTATGGGAAGTTGTGTAGATCTCTCCCACTGCTACTTCATCAGAGGAATGTCTTCTTTCTTTACTGCAGAGACCAATACTCTCTGTAAAACATTATTTTTTTATAATTGCATGCACACTCATGTAAAGCAAAGCTTTTTTCTTCTTTTGGCTCTCTACTACAAAAGTTTGGATTGAAATCAATTATTCAATCAATTTGATCAATTCATCAATTTGGTTAAAGTATGTATTCTCAGTTTTTTTTTTTCAGGATATTTGTGTGCTGCAAGTACTGTACTTTAATCTAAAATTTTAAACCTCATTTGATTTCAAATCCAAACTTTTGGAGAAGAGAGCCAAAAAATAGAAAAAAAAAATTGCACTGTTTGTTTCTCCATGGAACATAATATTTCGCAATGAGACTTTATAGCAACCTGTAGTAAATGTAACATTGAGTGAACAAATTCTGATTACATCGCTTCTAACAAACTGAATACTAAACAAGACAATAAATAAATTATTTTGATTTCAATAATGCAATTTTTAAGGGAGGCCCTTAGCATTATAAGAATAATCTGCTTTCCAATGGCAACTCTGATATGGCTTGTTAAGCAAGAACAAATCCTGGCGGATACATGGGTAGGAGACAGGCTAGAAAAGAAAAATTCTTTTATTTTATTACCGAATCTACAGAAAAATACACTGTAACGTGCAAAATCAACATAACAGTAAAATAAAAGTAAAATAAAAGACCCTTTCATGATTAAATAAGTAGTTAGTACCACTAAAGCTAAAAATAAAATGCAATAGATGTGAATAATAGAATAGCATAGTAAAATAAATTATAAAATTACCCTGTCCCTTGAAGAAATCTTACCGTTTGCTGCCAGTTGTCAGGGGCAGAAAGAACCCCTAACCTTCCAACAACTGAATCTCTGTCGTTTAAAAATAAAAATAAAAAAATTGTATATCTCCATCACTCAGTCCAAGTAAAATTGCTTTGGCAGACAATTTCTGCCACTCTAAATACCCGGACATCAGAGAATGGTTGATTGACACAAATCTAAGATGTGCAGGTGCTGGCTTCAGTAAAACAGTAACGCACAGTAAAGCACAATATTTTCACTAACATTAAGATCTGTAGGGCCTGCATGCTATGCCTTCGCCATTGCTTTTGCCCTTTTGCTTCAGAACGTTCTATAGGATCTGTAGAATGTTAATAACAAATTACTACCACAGCACAACTTTCTTAGCATTCTTAGCAAACTTGCAAATAACAATTGGTGTCTACTGTCAGACTGCTGTCAAACCATAACCCCACGGACTTAACCTTGCCGACGGCTGTCTAAAGAGCGTTATTGCCCTGTCCTCTATCTTACATTGTGTAAAAAAAACATGCTTTCAGATTTCTTGAGAGAAAACTTGAACCCCACTTCAAAGATCAACTTTCCACAGCACAGACGGCCTCCTACATTTCCCTTCAAAACTACAAAATCAGCTTTCTGCCCTCTTAACCAAATTGCCTCGTCATCCGCATCCAGCACCGACACCAAAGTTCCTCCACACTTCAGTGAATATATCATTAATTATAGTAATACACGGAATTGGATTGACAACACTCCCGTGTGGAGTCCTATTCTCCACATCAAATTCCCTCAAACCCCCAGCACCTATACTCTGCGTCCCAAATCACTTCTCCTACTTTCAGCCTCCCTTAATCCTTAAATTTGATTGCCTATATGAGACCGTGCAGGTCGAGCCCTCCCGAGAGTCCCGAGTGCGCAGTTCATTTTTCCGGACAGCCAGTGAGCACTCTTCTGTCCACCAAGGGACGTCTTTACTTTTTTGCCAGGGAAACGAAAGGGGAATTGTCTGCGACCCAGCATGCAATAAAACACCATTTAACCCCACCGCGTTGTCAACCAAAGTTCCGTCAAGTGAGAACTCCCTAATCCCCTCGTCACTCTTTTTGTCAAATCTTCTGCATGGAGCCCTAGGAAAACACCACATATGCGGTAAAGTAGCCAACACCTACAGCCTTATTTCCTTTTGCTCCCGAAAGCACAAGCCTTCCCGAACAATAGTGGCACATCCACCTTGTCTTCCCCCCTTCCTTTCACGTCGTATTGAGTGACACCCCGAAATCAGACACTGCAAACATGGTTTTAATCACATTTCCTGGACACAGAATACATCAATTTCCCCCAGACAGTCATAAACAAACTATAAATTCCTGGTCGTTCCACCATCAAACTTCGCCCATTCCTGACAAGATCAACCTCAACACATTTTATCCTGCAGTAATTTGCCACAATCAGAGTGATGTATCAGAGAGTCAAAATCTCCTGCAACCATTAAACTGATACCCAGTTATCCCCAAAATAGCTGCTGCAATTTTTTTAAATATGTAACTTCTAGTTTACCTGGGCTGTACAATTAATTATCATGCCAATAAAGGCCACAAAGTCCCTCTTTTGTTCAAATCCTCTGGTATCACACACGGTATCTGATGTAATTTCCCTCCCTGACACCACCCTGTCCATCCCTTCCTGATCTGACACCGCCCTTCTCCATCCGGTCCCTCTCTGACCCCAACCTTCTCCTCACACCGAGATGATTCTGACCTCACCGCCGTCACTGTTTCAGCAGAAGTTAAATTCTGATTAAGTTCAATATTTCTACATTTCTTGTGCCTGCAATAATACTTCTTATAATTGTTATCTGCCACCATAGTACTATAATATTTTACATTGAAAATAGACAGTATTTCAGCTGCATTATGGGAAAAATAGTATTTGGTGTACCACAGCAGAAACCAGAATTGTTTGTAATTTTGGGACTTACTGTATTCTGGCAGATACCAATCTTTTGGTCAAACTCCAAAAAAAACTAAAAACTTTTTATCCAAATTTAAAAAGCAATGTGAAATAAACCCATATCTTCCTCTGAGCACCCCCTGTTAATGATGAAAATGATGATGAGCACTGGGCACTATTTCTACAGTTAATGATGAAAATGATGATGAGCACTGGGCACTATTTCTACAGTTAATGATGAAAATGATGATGAGCACTGGGCA
>JAOVYW010041743.1:0-26251 GCA_025775045.1 Hiodon tergisus | reverse complement strand
TCCGACGCTTGGCATTGTGCTTGGTGATGTAAGGCTTGCATACAGCTGCTCGACCATGGAAACCCATGCCATGAAGCCCCTAGTACACAGTTTTTGAACTGATGTTGATGCCAGAGGAGGTTTGGAACTCTACAGTTATTGAGTCAGCAGAGCATTCTGGCCCAATACTTTTGTCCATATAGTGTACTTATTGAAGATTGCAGAAGAAGGGGTAATTATTTATTAAATAAATAGGGTTTCATTGATCAAGCCGGGTGAGGAAGTGAGAATAGTTCTTCCTATCCCAGTCACCTCTCCTGTACCCTACTGCCCTAGAGTGTTACACAGATCTCCATCCAATCACTGGAATCTTCCCAATTTACTCTTTACTTCAATTATCGGTCTATGGAAGATGGTTTAGGTGTGCGTTTCCCAGGGGCACTTGGTTACACTGCTACTCCTACTTCAGTCCTTTATGTTTGACCCTCAGTGGTGTACTTATTGGCATCCCAGATCATTGCATTTACATTTGTGTCCTGTAGCAGACGCTCTTATCCAGAGCGACGTACAAGTGCTGTAGTTTAAGGATTCAAGTGCAATATGAAACTTTGCCCTAATGACAACTACTGTGAGAAGGTATAAAGACTAATGCTGCAAAGGAGATGCATAACTTACACATAAAATCATCATAATCTAAGCATAAATATGCATAAACAGACACAACCTAATCTAAGCATCAATACTCACAACATGAGCATCCATATACTGTAGAAACCAGTTCCTAGGGGGAGGGGGAATTTCAAGACTGGCGTGAGGTATTGTTTCCTCCTGAAGGAAGGGCGTTCCACCATTTCGGTGCCAGTGATGAGAGAAGTGGACTGGACGATGTTTGAATCCATAAGGGACTAACCGCTAGATGTCTGGCAGTAGAGGATTGCAAGGATCTTGTGTGGATGTACGTCGAGATTAGTGTTCAGAAGTAGCCAGGAGCTGATCCAGTGGTAGCTTAGTGAGGATCTTAAAGAGGGTGAGGATCTAAACTTTCTCTGGTTGAAGACCACCCGAGCAGCAGTGTTTTGAATTAGCTGGAGAGGTCTGGTCGATCCTTGTTCATGGATCCTCCTGATGTTACTGAGGTGATGTGGTCCTTGGAGGACAGGCTATGGTCCAGAATGACTCCCAGATTTTTGACTGTGCGGCTTGATGAGACTATGGGACCTTCTACTGCGATGCAGACATCTTGGAAAGAAGTGGGTTTAGCTGGGAGGTAGAGCAGTTCCGTTTTGGCCATGTGGAGTTTGAGGTGGTAATCCTGGAGAAAGGTGGAGATGTGTGGGAGTATCTCAGAGATCTGTGAAGGGGGAATGAGAGAAAAAGTTGAGTCATTTGTTGAGAGAAGAGAAGGGGGCCCAGTACTGAACCCTGGGGGACTCCATTAGTAAGATAATGTGGGGCAGAGATCCCTCCAGGAAACCTGGTAAGAAAAACCAGAATGATAAGATGCAAACCAGCTGAGAGCAGTGCCTGAGATTCCCATTGCAGACAGTATGGAGATGAGTATCTATTGATTGGCAGTGTCAAAGGCAGCGGAGAGGTTGAGGGGGACTAGAACTGTCAATGACTTCAAGCTCTTGCAGAATGTAGTGATTTGCTAACGGAGAAGATCATTCTTAGATCAGAAGAATGTGAGTGTAACATTTAGGCTAGGAACCCCCCAACTCCAGGAAACACTGTCACTCACTTTTCTGTAATAGGGAATGGGATATCCAAAATACAAATCCAGGAATCGATACTCAAAAGGGATAAGCGCAAGTCGAGCCATGATTTGTAACTATTGTCAGAAACCGCTGAGAACTGTTACTAGGTGTAGCAAACACAACTACACAAAAAAGGTAAATCAAAGAGGTATAAACACAAATAACTATTAAACAGAACAAGAGACAGGTGTGAATCATAAAAGGTGAACAAGGGACAAACTCAATTAACATAGTGCACTTGGAACAACTAGGGAAGACAAAAACTCATGGGGACAGTGACCGCTGGAGATGAACTTGGGAAATAGGTGGTTTTTGTTGATTTCATTGAAATATTGGTTAGTCATCTTTAACTACTCTTCCAATAACTTATGCCTCCAGAGATTTAAAAAATAATAAAACAAGACTGATTAATAAAATTCGCCCTGCCCCAACACAGTTCTCCATCTTTCTCCACAAAAAAAAAAAAAACTCGGCACAACAGTGAAAGTTGAGGGGTGGTTAAGTCCAAGCTCCAAGGCCTCCTGGATGTAGTCCTTCATCGGCTGTGACCAAGGAGAGAAAGAGGATAAGTGTGCCGCTTTGGCAGTGAAGGCAGGGAACAGATCAATGGCTCAGTCCCAGAGGGAGACAAGTGGCCTTGGCCTTACTGAACACTTCTGCAAGTTACTGGCAATCAGGGGGAATCTCCAGGGGCACAGACAGACTAGGACTTTCACCATGGGTAGCTTAGCATTGGAGGGCTAAACAGTGTGACAATCATCGAGATGCCCAGGACGGAGGTTGAAGACTGACTGGGAATATACCCAGAGAAGACATGAAATAAAGACATTAATCACGAGTATGGTGTATTTAAATGCTATGAAGCACACGTAGACATGCCGAAGGTGGAAAGAGACAGGGTTTTCCATGACGCATTTTATTTCTCATTATTGTAAACGGTAGACAAAAGGAAAACACGCTTTTCAGGGAAACCCGAAAGTTCAAAAACAAATTGCAACAAAACGCAAACCTCCAACGTGAACCACATAGACTTTTCAGTCTTACCTCTTCTTTCTCTTGAGCCACCACTGCTGGCTCCTCTAAATAATCCTTAGATTGTTGACACCCGAGTGTGGTACCATTAGGGAAATCGGACTCAGCTGTAAAACGGGTCTTTAAGATGGTATAGCACTAGCCAATCCCCTGGGACGCTGGCCTGACAAAAGTGGGGGCAAGGGGAGTTCTGGGCAGTCTCTGTGCTACTTGGGGCCCGGCTGAGCTTGTTTTCACAGCTGTGCCCGCACTGGGTGGAATGTCCCCCGACGCGCTAGGGCCGGGAGCGGGTGGTGACAGCTGGGGACGGCCGCCTCTCCCCCCCAAAACTGGACAGAAATGGCAGGTCCAACAACAAGCCCTCTGGCTGGGGCAGGACTTGTCCAGGCTGCGGATCCCTCTCTGGCTGGGGCAGGACGGGCACAGGCTGAGGACCCCCCTCCCAGCCTTCTTCCCCCAGTTCCTCTTCCTGGGGATCTTCTGTCCTGGGTCCTAGGGCTCAACCGCCATCCAGGCCGCCCACAGTTCCCCCAGCCTGTCCTCTGCTTCCCTGTCCACTTCCGCTCCCACTCCCTGGCCTGGGCCCAGGAAGGTGGTCTCCCTCTGCAAGGCTTGCAGCAGGGAGTCATCCACCTGTTGCTCGGCCGCCCACCATTGTTCGTATTTCCACAACAGGCAGCAGTCTGGCCCATGCCCGAGCAGGGCGCAAGCATGGGCCAGTCAAGCCTGTTCTTCATCTAGGTTCAGGTCAGGTCCGGGTCCGGCTCTGGAAAGTCCGTCGTCAGGCTGGTCGCAAAATCCACATGCCTGTTCGCCAAGTAGTCCCTTATGCCCTGCGTGGGCAAATCCTCCGGGCCCCAAAACTACCCCCCCCCCCAGCAGCCACAGCACAGACCTGCCAGACCGTGCTTGGGGTCAATAGATGTTCCCTGCCACTCCCAGGTTTCGGCAATTTTTTTCTAGCGCGCGAGGGCATGCTGGGCCCAAGAGCAGCCAGAGAACTTGGCATTGCGGGAATGGTTCAGCCTTTTATTTGGCATTTTTTACACAAACATTAAAAATTGGATAATAACAACAGAATAAAACAATGAAACATAAACCTCCACTACCAAAAACCTTTTTCACAATAACACACCAGCATCTGTCCATCCACCCCCCCCCCAACCCAAGAGAATCCTTGAGTGAGATTTGCTCACTCTGGATATAACTGCTCTTCTGTAGCAATTCTGAATGCTTTGCTATGTAAACCTTCTCAGTGTGAGCTGTCATCTTATTGAAGTCTCAACCAATGTCTGCAGTCCAGTTTTAGCTTCAGAAGCACAATCATTTTGCCTTAATTATGCTGGAATTGAGGCTGCTGCTTGAGGCTGCAGCTTGTTGGAAGTGAAGCTGCTGCTTCTCCAGAGTTCCTCCTTGTTATGTTGTTAAGTCCTTTGAAGATATGCTATGCAGTGATTTTTGAAATTCTTTTTTTTGTTGTTGCTATGAATGAGAAAAAGTTTCTGCTACTAATTAGAATTGCATTGAGGTGGAAAAAGCAATCTAGTTTACTTATTTGAAATATGTTTAAAATATAAAATTATCTTTTCACAGAAGAGAGCAAGTATTTAAATATAAGCATTTAAAGTCTGTTGTGCATATATAGATATAGTATATTAGATTAGCATTCTTTCTTTTAAGGAGTATATACCTAACAAAACAGGTAACTGGATGTCTGTTATTATCCCAGGGTTGGATTTACTCTAATGTAATTTACAAATGGAGCAAAATGCAATGAGGGCGGAGCATGGAAAAATGAGCTACACATGGAAGCAGCGGATAGCTGTCAAAAAGATTGATGTGTCAGCAGCATGGGCTGTCACTTACAAAAAAATGGCAGAGCAAAGAGCAAGACAAAGGAAAATCAAACTCTATTGCAATGGAAACAGTCTGGAAGCAGTCTGCCAACACACTGTATTGATTTATGACGATACCTTTTGTTTATTTATGCTTTTTGTCCCTGGTGGCTTGCTGTGGTTAGTCAGTTGATCTGCTGTTAAATTCCACTATCTGTCGATCTGTCGATTTCGATTGTTTTTTGTTCCTACAGGATTGTGTTCGAGACAACCACCATGTCCTTAGTGGGTATTTAAAAACACATTTTTTTATCTCAGCGGACCAAACCATGTTAATGGTGTTTTTCAAATCAAAACTGCAATCAAATTGTAACTTATATTTACATTATACATACTACATTACATTATTATATTACAATAAACAGTTGTGTATATCTGACACAACATTCATGGATCACTTTCTTATTGTTCAGGCTTACTATTCTTACTGCTTGGCACATTTAATAACAAGCGATGTTTAGAAACAAAAGAAAAAAACAAAAGAACGTGTTGTGCCATATATTTCTATGGTTTGTATTGAAGAAAAAAAGGTCCCCTCAGTTTAGAAGGAAAGCTTCAGGTTCAGTCTGGATTTATTTCAAACACGCAAAACATACAAATCATTCCAGAATGGAGAGATGGTTACAGCAGAGTGTCAAAGTCTACTGTAGCATCTCTGATGAATACAGGCATGCATGGCTTTCTTACAGACCATCATCATGAGAAATGGGGTGTATCGACAATTTACATACAGGATAACTGAATTTAGGGGAGGAAACAGCCTGGCACCCAGAATCATTGCTCAGCAGGACTAGATAGGTAATTTTCTTATGGGTCTAGCCTCCTACCTCCCCTGTGGGCGGGTTGTCTTTAGATATAAGAGTTTTCTCTGGGATCTCTCTTCATGGATGCTTTATGTGTTGCTTTGGTCATGTCAGTGCTAATGACCAACTTGCTCTAATGTCAGAGATCTTCAGCAGTCAGAGTGTCTGGCATGTGCTGTTGTGCCCAAACCTGTACTGGTAGCAGAATGCATTGTGTCCCAAGGTGCCCTTCAGTAGCATGATATTCTTACGGTCTGTCATTTCTTACAGACATAATATCTTTTTCAATAAATAAATAATTAGATGCATATTATTTGTCACTTTCGTTCTTTGGAAAGAGTGTAGGTGTACATTCAAAATTAAAGGCTCTACTCCCGCTCTGGTGTCACGGACATTGAGTATGATTCTTGTGCCGGAGACCCCCCTGCCAGTGGCTCCTTCGCCTCCATTATTTAGAGAGCCGAGCAGCGTGACGAGCTCAGTGAGGGCAGCAGGGGAGGGTAAGGGCGAGCTTACGGCAAGGCCGTGTTGTAGGATGTGTCAGTCATGAACAGTGTGCCTCAGTTTCACCGTCTCTGGGCGTTTTGCCTCATTGATTCCTCCCATCGATATTTTTTGTAACCTCTTTGCTTGGCTTGCATCTATCCTCCAGTGCTACTTGATTACTGCTAAATATTTAAGTCCTTGATTTTCCTTGTTTGTTGTATAGTTCTGATTTGTGATATGAGTTCAGATATGTATGTATGTATTTATGTGTGGGTTTGCATGTGTGAGTAAAATATTTATTTATAGTAATATGTGCATGTGTGTATATATTTGTATGTTTTTGGAGGGGGCGTGGTAGAATATTCTTCTTTTTTTAAATATCCAATCTAATTATTTCTTACGGTTTCACACACTGAAACCATTTAGATTCCTTTATTCTTGCAGTTCTTTTTCTTTCAGTGATGAATTTCACATTTTGTATGCAATATATTCTCATTGAGATTGCTTGTCTCTTTGTCCTGTGTACAGCAATCGTAACAGATGTGGTAACAACAGATTACGCAATGACTTCTGTGTAGTAAAAGGAGATATTCTTCTATACATTTGTTTTTACACATGACTTCCCTAAAACCATAACTGATATTAAGATGCAAAGGGATGGCATCTGGGTTCCTGGTTTTAAAATCATATAGGACAAATGTATTCTTAGGCTGAACTCTGTGTTTAGTATTCCTATTGTATCTAGTTTTAACTATATAAAAAGAGGTCAAGGCTAGATGTAGGAATACCATATATTTTTGCCTACTCTGTGCCATCAATCTGTGTTGTTTAAATTAGTTTATTCCCGTTTTTAATTAAACTTTTTATTAACCTTCCTTTTCCTATTTTTTATGCATGCAGGTGTGGCGTGGCACAGTGGCAAGGATGCGTTACCGCCGGATGCGTTCTGCCCTCATCATTACCAGGGCCTACCGCCGCTACAAGGTCAAATCTTACATACGTGAAGTCAACCGTCGGTTCAAAAACGTCCGCAGCATGAAAGATCTTGGAAAACATGTTAAGTGGCCTGTTCCACCGAAAGTCCTTCGCAGGTTTGAGGAGGCACTGAAGAGCATCTACAACAGGTGAGACCTGGTGTAGCATGCCTCTGTGTGCCCGGTCTGGGGGTGGTCAAAGACAGGGACACAGGGTTTTCTGAGTTTATATTAAGCATTGGTAACAATCAACTTAAACAATTCAAACTAATTCAACAAAATACAAGCCACTTACTTACTTAATTTTTTTTTTTTTGGTGCCACTTACAAAACCACAAACCACAAAAAAAAAAATCTGTAAAGTGAAGTTGCTTTCAATAATGATGAAATGAAAAGTTTCTAAAAACCATAAAGGGCAGTAAACAGTAAAAACCATTAAAAAGATTTTAAAAACACGAAAACAACCAAAAAATTAATTCAATATTTGGTGTGACTGCTCATTTGAGCCGAACTCGCTAGTTTTTTTGGGGGGGGTTTTGAGAATTTTTTTACCTGCTTTTGGTAGGAGAAACTGATTTTATAATTGACTGATTTGTGTATGAGAACCTGTTTTGGCAACTGACCTTTTGAACCATGTTCTGACCCTGGATTTTGGATTGTCCCTTTTTGTACCTCAACCCAATATATTAAATGAAAGTGTTTTCTGTCTCCCATTGGTATTTCACTGATCCTGCAAGTAGCGACGCGCCCTACACCCAGGGGGTTGCCATAATACCAATAAAATGATGATCTAGGCAATGAACCGGCAATTGCTGTTTAAAATCAGGTTAGGGTTGCCAATAGTACCATATTAACTGGGACATATGTATATGTATGTATATGTGTGTGTCTGCGTTTGTGTTTTCTATCATGATTTCGTTGAAAGTTGAAAACTTGGTTTTGGTTAAGTTAAATAAAAAAACTAAAATATCTTAAATATCCTCTTTTTACCATGGCATGCATTTTCCCTTGGGGCTAGGTGGTGGGGCTGGACCCTCATTAAAAGCTTTTCACCTGAGGAAATGCAGCAGATCAGGGCAAAGGTAGCAACTCTGGAGTCTATGAAGGGTCAGAGGTCTGACTTGGGCTTACAGAGAGCTTGGGAAGGCAACTACTTGGTAAGTGAGAAAATCCATTTGGCCCTGTTAGCAGGACCATCGTGTTCCTATGTTCATCACATTTATCATCTTGGAAATTTCACAAGCCCCACAAATCTCACATTCATACCTGGCAGTATTGGAATCAAATATATGTTCATGTGTCATTCTGTATCCTCAGAAACGAGACTACCCTGAGGGAGTGTCATCCTTCACTTTGGTGTCAAGTAACTTACAGCGCAAAGACAAGTTCATGAGAATCCTTTTCTCCTGCAATGTGCGCAAGGTAGGACATTTTTCTTAAATGATCATGTTGTATCTAACATTTTTCCTAGTGGCAGACATTTTTCATCAATTAAACATATAACTAATGGCCTCAATTAAATGCCATGAAGTTCTAAAAATGGCATTCACTCCAACTTATATTTACCAGATCACGTGTAACCTCTTCAGTTGTCTTGCTCGGGCAATAACGATTTATATTCCTCAGATCAACCGATTTGACAAAGCAGAGAACCGGACACTGCTGATCACCGACAGACATCTGTACAAGATGGACCCACTCAAGCAGTATAAGCCCATGAATAGCATTCCGCTCTACAACGTATGTGTTTCTGACTTCTTACCCCCCTTCCAACACAGTACTGCCACGTAGTGTTCATGGCTCTTTCATAATTTATGATAAGTGCTCTGTAGGTTAAAAATCTTGAATTCAGTGGGATTAGAGTGAGATTAACCGGGTTACACCTGCAAAGTTGACCCTCCAATGTGCAGTCAAATAATCCTAGAATCTGTCAAGTAGTAATAAGTTAAAATTGCATTGATGGGTTCTATGTAACAGCCAACTACAGTAATTACTGTGTGCTTGTTTGCATTGCTGTGACAGGAAGTGCTTCCACCTAAAGCATGTAGGTTGCATGTTTTTGTGCAAGGGAACTGGCATCTCTTTCTCTCTAACTGGAGCTAAATATATGAATAGAGAGGATGCTGATTAAGCTCTGATCTGGCCCGTTATCTGCCACTTAGTCATCTCCCGCTAATCACATTTAATAAAACTTTATTGAATACAATAAAAAGACATTAAAAATAATTATAGAATTAGCAGGTGGGTCAAAGTTTTGATTTGGTCCCAGCCTAAATGACATTAACACAAGTAGTATACTAATAACCTGTCTGAAAAAGATGGCTTCTTCAGCTGCATAATATTCTTTAAAAAGTTATTTTATTGTACACAAACGGAAAACTAACCAATTTTAATCTTGGAGTCTTCATGTGTATGAAGTTATGAAGTAACTATCATTGTTTTAAATGAGACAAGTTGGTTTAGGTTTTTCAGTTATCTACTGGCATGTTGCTCAATTATCAATTGTTTTTCTTTATTTCGTTAAAAAAATAAAAAAATAATTGTTACAGTACTGTGCAAAAGTCTTAGGCACCCTAGCTTTTTACACAAATTTAGTCTTTCAAGTTAATTTTTTGTCTTCTGCATTAATGTGTCAGTAGAAAAAACATTTTTTTAGATGTCCAAATATTGATTTTCTGAAAAAAGAACAAGGAATTCTGCCGATGGTATCGAGACTGTCTGTGATTACCTGGACAGACAAAAGCAAGGCAGACAGCCAAAGTCTGAAGAAGTACTGTGGCAAGTTCTCCAAGATGCTCGGAACAATCTACCTGCTGATTGCCCATTAAAACTGCACACCAGTGTACCTAAGAAAATGTATTAAGTATTAAGTAAATTAAGTAAGGGTGATCACAACAAATATTCCCTCCCATTTAAAAAAAAGTTTTTGTTTATTGTCCTTTACAGTATTTATTTTATATTTAGAAACTTTGCATTTCATAATTTTTGAAAGCATCATCACTTTACAGATTTTTATTTTACATGTGCCTAAGACATTTGCAGTACTGTATGTGCTAAAAATGTTATAACAAACCTCAAAACTGCATTGGGTGATACAGATAGATTAGTGGCAGTTACTTGTTTTGCCGTTCGTATTTGTACAAAGGCCATCCAGCTCCAAGCAAAGGCTAACTGGGGACAGAGAGAATTTTGTAAAAAATTTTAATTGTATATTGATATGTAGGGAAAATCTGAATTGATTTCATCCAATTATGTTTAAGCAATAGCATTCTGTTGTTGGAGCCCTGCGTCTTTAAGGTAAAGTGTACAATACAGCTATGTACAGAGCTGTGGGAAGATATATGAAGGGGATTTTAACACTGGTCTACTTGGGAAGGTTATTGTCTTGATATACCCATTGCAAGTCCTATATATTCCTATAATCATGGGAGATCACCCCACATTCCCACCGTTGAACCAATCGTCATTACTAAATTATTTTCCCTGTAATGATTCCTAATAACTCAAATGATGATTTGATTGTTAACATCCTTTTCAATAATTTTTTGTGATAATAAATATCTTTGAAGTTAAAGAAGTGCTTCTCTACGTTGACATGTATTCTCCCCCGCCAGCCCACTTCCCTAATCCTTAACCATTTTGTTCCCTCTCCATTTCTCTTCTCTGTTGTCATGCCAACTTCCCGGGAGACTGGGTTGTCATGGTGATGGTGCATGAGAGATCAGCTGATGTCTGGTAGAATTTAGGGCTGTGTACACAAATTTGATCCCTCGGTGTGCTCTCTCTGCTCATTAATGGAACTTATTCCTTTCTCTTTCTATTTTATTATTTTGTGAATTTATCGTCATCTTTATAGGCTGTCTTTTACATTTTTTCTTCCTTACTTTTTCTTTCTACGGCAGATGCCAATATGATCTCCTCCAACGGTTTTAATTGCAATGCTATCTTTAGAGACTTCCTAGTTAATGAATGAGATTTGTAACTGTCTGTAAAATGTAGAACAAACAAAGAATCCAAATGTGTGTATGCAGTCCACATTAATGTATCGGCCTAGCATAAAGCAGCCAATCAACGCAGATCACCGCATTTCTTAAGCTATAATGTGTGTCGAATGGTTGTTGTTGTTTTTTATTACTGTGGCCTCATATGATTTTTTAACAACTTGATTTAATCTTTACGAATGAACCACACAAAGTGAGCACAAAATTTAAATTAGTGCAGCATCCCACATCTCTGGGGGGTTGGTTTGCAGTGTGACTGAGCTGAGTGTTATGTAAGAGCAGCCACATTGAGCTCCCTTAGGAATGAAAAGAGAGGTTGCACCTTGTCAGTATTGCCACTCTAACTGTAAATGCATTACGTGTCATTGAACTTCTAACCATCTGTTTGCATAGTGGTAGTAATATCAGTGTTAACATGTATAATGTTGCAGTAACACAGTAATAATATCTAGTGATAATACTGATATAATATTAGTGACTACTTCAACCGTTATTTCCTGTGATAATATTATTACTGTAGTCAAAAAAATATAAGTAAATAAATTAAACTGTGTTGGAGACTTACCCTCTTACCCAGTTTTGTTTTGTTCAGGACAGCTTAGTATATTTTTACACACTTTACACA
Source organism: Hiodon tergisus (assembly GCA_025775045.1). Taxonomy (NCBI): domain Eukaryota; kingdom Metazoa; phylum Chordata; class Actinopteri; order Hiodontiformes; family Hiodontidae; genus Hiodon; species Hiodon tergisus. Next base: position 14,699 of record JAOVYW010041743.1, on the reverse strand, counting down.
CTAGGTAGTTACACACTGAATCAAAGGCCCTCATCAGGGATGGATTCAGGGATTTATACTGAACATTTTTTCATACTGCAGACTTCTTCAGGGCCCCGGCCAGCAGCCCTAGGCAAAGAGGCAGAAGGCTAAATATTGGTGGTGTGACCTGGAAGTAACAAAGCACAAAATAACTCTTCTGTATAAACAGTTGGATATACAGTTTTGAAAGTGCTGGCTTGTTTTAGAGCCATGTTTTTTTCTATACTTAAAATACTTTTCTGGAGGATTGAAATTAGCAACTTGAAACTGATTGACTGAAAATACTTGCTACTTGCTCCTTGCTCATGTGGTACCAAAATCCAAATACCAAATCCATCCTAATCCTAGAAAATGAACAGAAAATGAACAGTAATTACCTTGTGAACTGTGGTGTTACTCTGCTGTGAAGCCCATGTAACCCCCACCTCTCTGACTCTGGTTTCCCAGGTAACAGGCGTAAGTGTATCCCCAGGGAAGGACCAGTTGGTGGTGTTCCACACAAAGGACAGCAGAGACCTAATTGTGTGTCTGACGGGCATGGTGCCTGCTAGTGAGAACCGCATCGGGGAGTTGGTGGGCACTCTGCTCAGCCACTTCAAAAGGTATGGAGGCCTCTCTTCCTGTCAAGCCAAACTTATGTCAACACTGTTGTAAACCTGACACTATTGTAAAACCAAATTACAATGTTCAGTTTTAAAGTCATATTATCTTTGACATTATCTTTAACAAAAATATTATATAATTCTGTCTTTTTGTCTAACCTGGGTCCTCCAGGGTTTATACTGGTTTATGGATCTGGTGGAACATTAGAAAAACTAGAAGCAGAAGTTCAGTTTGGGAAATTATGGTATAGTGGCCCTTTTAAATTCCCCTATAAATGTATACATTTATAAATTATTCAAAAATTCAAAAATTATTTCCGTGCAAATGAATGAAAGTTTATGTGAAACACTGTACACAGAATTTTTTTTTATTTATAAATAAGTTATCAAATATATTCACACTTGTAATGTAATATCTACAAAATATGTGTCACGATTAATGTGCATGAGTCATGTTTGGCCATTCATCCTCTTGGCTTTTGCTTTGCAAAATGTGTTGTTGAGGTGCACAAATTCTATTTTTTTTTGCTTTGTTAGTTCTAGCAAATGGTATTTATTTAACCGATATGTTAATGCTAATGTTTACAATGTAAATGTTTAGGACTGAATGGCTGAGCCAGTAACGGTGTTCATCTTTGCACAGGCTGGCCCCTGCAGTTTCAGATTTGCAGATTGCCCTGTGTAATCTAAATGTCCTAACCCTACAGGTATAGCACTGCTATTAGCTTGGTATTACCATCATTATTCACTCATTATTCATGTTGCATGATTTATAAATATCTGTACTAGAACACATTTTTAAACAAAACAATTCAGCAGCGCCAATTATAGGATTGAGCGCAGACTGAGCCCTATAAGCAGGAATTTGTGTGTTGAAATCCAGCTCTTGTCATTCACTGATAGTGAAGTGGAGTGAGTGGAAATCTGCTGCGCATCAGTAACCGGTGACAGGTCAATAGGCTGGCAGTGCCATCAAGACGAGTGAGATGTCACTCCTCTAACGGGTTCTGAGCCTCTCGTGAAGGCTGTGTAGTCTGCAGTCCGTTAGCGACGGGCGGCTTAAAAGCTATTAGATTGGAGGAGGCTAATGATACTCACTCAACCTCCTCTTATGCGGTGGCAGGATTCGTAGCGACAAGCCAAGCTCCATTAGCACAAATGGAGATCCCAAATTGGAAAGAAAACACACACAAAAATGTCGCATCTATTCAGATTTCCTCGGTGATGTAACCTGTAATATGGGAAGACATTTTTGTGGAAGTCTACGGGGCCTGTGTATGTACGTGTGTTGTTTATGTTTGTGCATGCTCATTGACTAATCTGGGCTGTCGCTACAGCAAAAAGAGAAGAAGTTGAGGACACAGGAGTGTTATCGCTCTATTTCATTTGGACAACTATCATACTGCGGCATAAAGCAAAATAATGAAAAGAAATGTAGCTTATCTCTTTTGACATGTCTCAAAAGTGCGTAGACTGACATAGGCTACATGTCTTACAAAGTGTTAAAGCCTCTATCCGTAGCAATTGCAGATTTTGTGGGATGGTGTTAGGACCGGGTGAAGCTGCTATTCAAGGATACTGTCTCATCACTTTATAAAAGGATACATTTTCATTTAAATCCAGTTAAATAGACTATAAGCTGAATAGTTATGACCTAGTTCATAAGAGAGAATTTCATTGCTTTGTACTGAACCAACAGTTACTATTTTTTCCCCACTATGATAGGTAGTCTTTTCAATTCTATCAGACCAAGTACAAGAACCGAAACTCATGGTTAATAAATTAAAGTGTGTATTATTCTTATCTAATGGCATGCAAAATTTTCTTGAAACTCTGGAACAGCCAGACCTGCATTGCTTGAGAGGAAGGGATTATCGCTATGTCCTTACTTAATCTGCCCCTCCCTTTCATCGCTCTTTGTTTGCCACCGCCCCGTCCCCCCCCCTCCCCCCGCTATGGGGATAAAATATTAAGCATCCATGCTGTGTGTGCCTGCTCTATATTTAGCAGCGAGTTGCAGTATTGGCATGCACTCCACACAGGAGGCAGGACACACTGCAGAGTTCCCTTCTCCTGGGGGGGGGGCTGTACATCTGCTTCTCTTCCTCATATTCTAACATCTGTGGCATGTCCTGTATGCCGGCCACATTCGCCATTCGTTTAGTCTTTCATTCATCTGACCTGATCGTAGCCAGTTTCTGGCCTACCCCTACTACCTTTGCTAAACCAGGAAAATATAATATGATCAATTCTGAAATAAAAAATAGCGTCTATGATAGATTCATGGAAATTTTATTTGAAAATGTTCCATTAAGGGGAAAACATTTCACTTTCTCTACACAAACATCCATTACATTTCTGGTCATTTGTCATTTGAGCATTCGTATCTGAAAAATATTCCAGCCGTTTTATCGATTGTTGTTGTTTTTTTCCAGTCCTGCCCCATTTCCATAATCCTTACCCCAGCCAATATATTGACACTTTGTAATTTAGTTTTTAACATGACAGTGAATGATTCTTTTTTTTAGACTACAGCCTATTGGCTTCTACTGAGTGTTAGTAAACCAGCACAAGCTGTAAAATTGCTGCAGTATTGACTTGCTGTTGAACATCACACCATTAATGGACTTAAATCCGTCCACGGAGAAAAATGAAACACTGTTGTTGAAATCAGGCCCATCCCAACCCCTTCCAAGTCCCTCACTCTCATTCTCTCTTTTCACTGTCTAGGTCTTTCTCATTCTTTCTATCCGTTTTTAATTTTCTCCTTCTTGGACTCCCTGATTTGGACGACTCAGCAGAACAACGCTCCTTTGTATTGATCCTGCCTGGGTTTCAACTGATCGTAATCAGCGCTGTGCCTGGCCTGCATTTTGTTGTGTATCCCCACCTTCTCTAGTCGAGTCTGCTCACATGACTGAATCAAGGCAGAATATAGAGCCGAATGTAAAATAAAAAAGAGGCCTCTATTTGTGACACCTGGCAGAGCAGGCCAGTGATTGCAGGAAGCATGGATTAAAACATTTTCCATATACCGTCTCTGTAACCTCTAAAGGCACTCTGAATGACTCATACCACTCCGTTGTCTGGGACATTCTATTAGCGGGATGCATTGTTCCAGACGTCACAGAAAAGAGGGTGGCACCTGTGTCCTTGTATAACCCCTGCCCCCATCCCTCACATAGTCTGGTTGTCAGACAAACTCTTCTTGATACAGAGTGTCAGATTGAAATTCTCATGAGAACCTCTTTATTTACCCAGTGCATCTATGGATATAATAAATAACCTTATTTGAACCCTGACCCATTTTCCATTCCTGTATTCTGATTTGCATCCTCAGACATTATTTGAGAATTGTGAGGGAGCACCTTGTACATGCTTCTGTATTTGTAAGTGTGAACCGGGTGCGTTCTGATTTGTGTGACTGCATTCTAAATCACTAACCACACATGCTAATGAAAGTAGTTTTGCTGTAGAATCACAGTACTTGTAGGGAAAATAAATGATATTGTACGCTGGTCAAACAACATTGTCCTCTATATTTTCTTAACAGACTAACAAAAAACAGCCAAACCTGAAGCAAAGAGGAGATCTAATGGCTGTCTTCTGGCAGTCCATTTGTCTGCCCTCTCAAGGTCACTCATTACGCTGAATCGGAATTTCAGACTTGACAGAGTCACAGTGCTAGCTCCTCCCTTCGTTTTTCTCTCTTTTTTTCTCCCAGAACCCCTCCTCCTCCATATGGCAGAGCCTCCTTCCTTGTTTTTCAGACCTTCACCATATCCCTCTCCCCATCTTTCTGCTTCTCTCCTCCACCACGCTCACTGCTGATGCTTTTTCCATAGCAACCAGCCGTTCCATCGTTGCCTGATAATTTAGTTAATTAAATTCACCTTCCCAGGTGAAAATATTTATGACTCGTCCTCACCCACTCCTGTACAGGGAGAAAAGCAACCCATAACATAGCGTGATACTTTATTTTCTCTGTATTTGGGCCATGCCAATTCAAACAAATCTTGTTATTCCCTATGGTATTGTGGCACGCCGAGGCATGCCTGGTCCACAACTGGCTGGAGACAAGGACACCAGGGGAGTGTTTACACCTTTTATTTATCATCTTTAACACGAATTACACCAACAGAAAACTCCTCAAAATGGTCGCACAGGAAAACCTCAATACCCATTTTAGTTTATAACCTAACAAACACAAAGCCTTTTTATTACCCAAATTAACACAAGTTCACAAGACTTTTCTGGCCTGCTGGCATTTTTTATGTCTCTTTTAATTTTTGCCTCCTGAGAGCAGTTGCCACTACTCAAGTGCGCAACCTGGTTCTTTGATGGGGCATTACCCCTAAGCTTGGCTATCTTACCAGCCCAGGGCTTGAGGATGTGTCTCCAGGCTGCGTGCCACAGGTGTAAATTTTTTAATTTACTGGTGAAATATTATTATATGCTGGAACCAGCTGTTTTCATTTCAACAGACAGCCAGATTAACACACACAGGGACACACGTTCACTGCTCTCCGGTCATTTTGTTGGGTGGTTCTCTGCAGGGAGTTAGAGTTGAGCTGAGTGTGTGCAAGTTGACCGACCGCTCATCCTGACCTACTTTAGCTCCTGCATTTAGCCTGGCATGAATTGCTGCTGGAGCAATGAGGTTGCAATACAGGTGCACATCACCCCCAGCAACCTCCCTGCTCCTTAAACTCCTATTACCCCCGCAATGGTGAAGCCTTAGTAGTACTCCTCACTGCTAGTACTAATCACCCCAGAGTGAACTCCAGGTAAAACCAGGGCATGTACACTCCATTTTATAGTTAATATTGATTTTAAAATTGTGCATTATAGTTGAAAGGTGTTGTAATGAATAAAGCAATGGTTTATTGAGTTTTTAGTGGGGGCTTACTCATTGGAGCACTACATAAACGTGGAACACTTATCGACAAACATTTCCATATTTCCACACTTAAAATTTTATCCATTTATATCAGCGGTTTCCAAACTGTGGGTCAGGACCTCAAATAGGGTCGCCAGATCAGAGGATACGGTCAGAGTCCACCTCGTCATATCGTAATTTTCTTTATTATTATTGTAATTACTAATGTGTACATTGTCTGCTCAACACTGCTAACGTAATGTGCACTACGTAACTGCAGTGTCAGTATATTATATCTGTGACTGCATCCAGCGCAGTGTGACAACCTACCTTGGAATTGATACCGCTGATCTCTGGCGCCTTACCTTCTCGTCTTTAATGCACATCATGCAAAAGTTTCTTGTGTTTTGTAAAATTATCATGCATTTCTGCATGAAGTTTAAAATCTAATTTTAAACTCAAAAAATCAAAAGCCACAATGCTTAATATGCCACAAGGTGTTATCAAGTGAAATCATGAAGCCAAATCGATTAAAACGACACTTGGTTGGAAACCCATCACAAGAAACATGTGGCAAAAGCTGTGTCATTTTGGATGCTTTGTTGTTTTGTTACTGTCTAGGGTCACATATATTTTTAAGTCTCAAAATTGGGTCGTTGAGTAAAAAAGTTTTTAACCCCTGGGCTACATAATGGTTTTCCCTTGGGGTAAAGCACCTGTACTCTTAACAATAAGGACCGGTAGCTGAACCAATATTTAAATTACTATCATAATTTTTATTGCTTTTAATTTGAGCTTTTAAGAAGGTTTTTTGTAACTATATCATATACTTTGGGTATGAATATCAGCGTGTAACACTGTCAGATAAAACACCAGATTTTTTTTAGGAGTCAATCTACTGATATAACTCTATGAATGCAGTAGGACACAAGAGGACACAAAAATAATTTATTGACAAATGATCTATGATGGGTGGTAAATGTTGTCTCCTTAAATTAAGTTAATGGAATAACTTTTTCAATGTGCCTTATGTAAGGGGTGCATATTTCATGAAAATGCTTCAGTGGTTATTCATTTTAGGCAGATTGCAGGGAAAGTTGTATGTGTATTGACCCATGTTTTCATGCTTTGATCTTATGTCGGCGTTTAACATATTTTTATCAAAATGTTGGGTTCGTTTTATTTCATTATACATTTCTGTACAAAATCATTTTTCTTCCTCCTTTTGGTATACCATTGTGCCCATTGTACACTGCAGTGTGTGTGTGTGTGTTTCCCTTTTTAGATGACCTACTTTTTAATCTCCTCCCTGAGAATGTAGCTCTCTATATATGAATATCAGGAAAGGGGAGGGTAGAAAGATTTAATAAATCTGCACCAGATTTGCCGCACTCCCACAGCCTAATAAATATTGAATGTAAAGGGTTGTTTCTGTGAAGCAAGCTTTGGGGAATAATAAACATGTTTGTAGTCAAGCTCAGTTTTAAATGTTCTTTATAGGTATTATTTTCAGTTACTTTGTGGGAGATGTTTACTGTCCAGTCGATTTTTTCAACACAGTAAGACCCTTTAACTTGGATCTCTTGATGGGAAATAGTTCACTCTACACAGTAATAATCAATAAACACCCTTACTTAAATTCTTGGAATCAAAACCCATTATGGATAAAAAAATGCCTATTGTGAATCAGTTTGTTTAACAAAAACATTTGTATGCCTTTTGAACACCAGTCAAGTTTAACAAACAACCATTTTTAATAGTGTAACAAGACATGATGTTAAATGGACATTTGCAGGACATTTATAATGCACAGACAGGTGCAAAGCTAATAACATTCAGTTCTGGTCTGATGTGTTCTGTTCAAAATGTGAAGACTTCTTTTAACTGCCCCCAAAAATAAAAGGTTTTTGTTTATCACGGTGATTTTAGAAACAAAGGATGCTAGGACATTCTGTGATCAATCTACAGTTGTATTTTAACAAGCCTGTAGACAAGTTGGATGGGGGGATTGCGTGGGATGGAAATTTCAGGTTCTATTCATTATAAACCCCTGAAATGCTTAGAACTCGATATGGCCCTTGGGAGACATTTAACAGGAATGGTCTAGAGACTATTGATCATTGGAGTATGATCAACCAGGAATACAAATCTGTCTTTCTTGATTTGTGGTATCTTAGCCTTATTATTGACTGCATAAATTTCTTATCTGTATCTTGGGTTTGTTTGTTGTCCTCCTGGACATCGTTTTGCTTCGTAGATTATGCTGTATGTGATTTGCAGTTATTTGCTTAATACTCTATAAATTCTGCACTCCTGCTATCGAGATAAGTATTTAGCCAAAAAAATATCCACTTATGCTCTATGTTGAGTCTGCAGGTAGTCAGGAAAGACATGGCCCTTAGACGTTTATTCATAATTAACCATTTGCTTAACAATAGGATAAAATTATCTAACTTGATAATTCAGGGCTCTTAGGTTTGTTATTTTGATGATGGATTCCAAAAGCTTTCAAAAGATAGTTTAACCCTTTGTAGGTAATTTTTGTGATTAGAAGCATTAGTGATTCCTAGCATGTCTACATGCATGAAGGAAACCTTGAAACGGTGAGCTGTTTCATGGCAGATGTTCAAGTTTAGAAACAAAAAGCAGTCACAAGACAATCTCAGTGTATATTGCTCACTGTGTTTATTCTACCCTTACACTTCACTTCCCTCTCCCGTACTCAGTAACCTAGTGATGTGGCCTGAGTGAATATACCTTAAATTTCTGTTAATGGTGGTGAAGAGGTGAAGGTGGCTATTGGTTCTGAGGGAGGTTTCTCAGCGTAGCCTGTGATATTGCTGTTCCTGGCTAGTCTTCTTCAGGCATACAAGATGCCCTTCCCAGAGTCTGCTCGTTGTATTTTAGTTTTCTTCGCCTGTCTCTCTGCTGCCTTGTTTCAATCAATCAAATTTTATTTGTTTGATTATTTGATCCCCCGACTGAAAAGCAGCGACACAGGCAGAAAATAGAAGAATACAATGAACAGATATTTTATGCTGACAAAAATCTGGGAAATTTGTGTTTTGTGTGAAGTGTGGGCTACTTTTTTTGCTGTATGACATTGACTATTAGGACAGTTGGAGTATGTCCATTGTTAGTATGTGCAGGTTTTGAGCACAATTTTACAACCTGCAGTTTAAAAAATTAAGGGAACTAATATTAAACTTTCATTGCATTCAGTATTAGTTCATAAATATAGGTAAAACAGTGCTGCACTCTATTTAAGATCCTTAAAGCTGTGTTGACCAAACATTTGAATAGAACGCATCATATGTTATAAGAATTAGTTCACTACGAGAACACCTAAATACCTGTATTTCACAAAGTACATTCTTAGCATTTAGCTCTTAGCTTAACGCTGTAAAGCTTTTACAATATTCAGTATTTATAATGATTGAAGCCTAAAAATGTCTGATTTTCATATAAGTTATTATAAATTTTCCTTAATTATAGGTTTAATAGTTAATAGTTGTAACTGCCTGTCATTCAGAATAAAAATAGGTTTCTAATGTTACCACATGCTATAATGACAGTGTTAAGTACTAGATGAAACTAGATTGACCAATGTGTTCTGCTATATGAAATTTCTTGTAAATAAGTCCTAAGAGTGTCTTAACCTTTCTTCCCATAATTAATTTGAGGTAAATACAAAATACCCTGACAGAGACCCACTTATGTTTTAAATCAGCGATTGAAAGTAAATGGGACAGTCAACAGATGCAGGCTTGGGGAACACTCTTAAAAATGGGCCCAGGCTTTGTGTTAGAGGTTAAAATATTCCACATCTGCGGCATCTCTCCCATTTCTTAGTGAGATTGTTTTGCACTCTTCTTGCTGTTGGATGAGACAGAAATAGAAAAAGAGACTGGTAGGGAGGGAAATGGACAGTAATCGATGATGACCTACCATTGGCTGATATGGGTACCAGTGACAGATGGAGTTAAGGGGGTTGCCATGGTAACTAAGAGCGCCATAGCATCCATTTGTTCGGAAATTTATAGACACATAAGCACTGTTAAGGAAGTTATGTAAATTATTGCTTTGTTTTTAGCTGATTTTTACTATTTTTTAGCTATTACCCCTGTTGTGCTAAGTTTTCTTAGCATGAGTTCTGCTAGAAGCTCGTTCTGTTGCAAGAAAGCTTTCCGATGCCTTTTGTTTGTATGGATTGTATACGATCACTTTACTGATGGCCCTGGTGGTGGGTCCAATCACCCCTACAAGATAGCCTCATAGTTTATATTTTTGATAGAAGATTTTATAAAGTCGATGGAACAGATCCACACCTTTTCTTCTACCATAGCTGTTTACCTCCAGACCAGAATGATAGATACCAATACTTCTTATACCCCAAAGCAGAACCCCCACAGGATGCTTTTTCTTACTGCTTAAGAAAATGCATATCTGAAAAAATTTTGTCCAAAATAATTGACTAGGAAAGAAAAGTTTCAAATGCCAAAATTTTCCAGGTAGGGGATCTATCCTGAATTTTTCATCAATTTCTGATATGTGCTTAATTATTTATGTTTCCCAGAAATGTGGTGTTTAACAGAGCTGCACGGTTTTAGTTTGTAAACGACTTCTAGTCACATCAATATATCGATCTCTCACTCGCCATCTCCCTGGTTTTATGTTTCACCTTATTGATCCCCTGAGTGAGAGGGTAGTGCAAAATGCTTATTCACCCAAAAGCCTTGTCTAGGTTTGGTAAGAAAATGGTCTAACCTCTGAGGGTGATTTATACATGTAAAAATCTGCATTGTTCTATGCACTGAATGCAGAGGAGGGTTCTTTCCTACTCAGATCCTCAGTAGCTTGAGTTCCACTCGCCCATGGGATTCTTTGCCCCCAAAACACAGACCCAGACCCTGAAAAAAATTGTTTTCACACAAAATTCTAAGTAAATCATGTAAATTCCCACAGACAGCCTGACTGTCTCAACCCTCAATCAGGCTCCCCTCTTGTAGCCCTGAGGAGGCTGGCTGCTGTCCTTTTATTCCCTGCACCTGACCCTAATTTACCAAGCTTTTTTACATTAGAGCAACGATAAGCGTGGGGGGGAAATTGGAACACATCTCTTATCCTAGCTTCCAACAGAGAATTATATTAATCGTATACAGTAAATGTCCGGCGCAAAGGTGTAGAACGAAAAGGAAAGGTTCCAATTGATCCCCATCACCCAATGTTTTGGGGCTGGCAGTGAGTGAGAGCACAATAGCAAGAATAACATCCAGAAATCACCTTTCAGCTCATAAACATCAAGTGATTGAAGGTTTTGCCTGACCACACTAATTATGTCCTATCTCTCAATCTCTCTGTAGTGAAAAGAGGAAGCTGCAAGTCAACGTTGTCAGTCCCATTCAGTGCAGCATGCACGGTAAAAAGTGCACTGTCGTCGTGGAGAGCAAGATCAACCAGTCACACCCGGACTTCACTAAGAGCCGCTCTGGTTACATCCTGGCAGTGCCGGGTAACTAAGAAGACCGGAGCCACTTGGGTCTTTCACCTGAACAACGAGGGCAGGTTACCTCAAGATAACTGACAGGTTTAAGGGGCAGGGCTATCCGAGGTGGCTCCGTTGGACTGTTTGTGTTTATCCAAATCTGCGCTCTTAAAAAGTATTATATATAATGCGTCAAGAATATGAGTTTATTATTTGCGGCTTTAGCACAAATAACTTCAATTGGGTGTCCTGAAGGCCCAGTCTTCCCCATTAAGAAAAGAGGAGAATGTTATAAATGGCATGGATTTTTGCCATTTTGCCAATTTTGGAAATTGAATAAGATTTTGATAAGATTTAATGTACTCAAACACATGCTTTCCTACACGCAAATAAACACTCCACTAAAAAAGGGCCTCTCTTTTAAATGTATCTGGGATGATTGACACCAATGTTTAAAATCATTTGGACACTGAAAATGTCTATCAATAAAACCTATGCTGAGCGCATACTCTAGTCCCTAAACTGTGTCCAAAAGTAACAGTAAAATCATATATAACTGAAAACATTTTCCTTTGCACTTCTACATAACCATAAATGTGCAATACATCATTAAGTATACATGAAGTGTACATATATATATAGTACTGGACAAAAGTCTTAGGCACCCTAGCTTTTTTACAAAAAAAGTCTTTCATGTTGTATTCTGCATTAGTGTGTCAGTAGAAAAATATATTTTTTTAGATGTCCAAACATTCATTTTCTGAAAGAAAGAACAAGGAATTCTGCCACAGATGGTATGATCTCCACAGAGCTCTGATCTCAGCGTCATCGAGGCTGTCTGTGATTACCTGGACAGACAAAGTACTGTGGCAAGTTCTCCAAGATGCTAGGAAAAATCTACCTGCCGATTTTCTAATAAAACTGCACAACGGTGTACCTGAGAAAATTGATGCAGGCAAAGGGCGGTCACAACAAATATATGTTTTTTTTTTTTTTTTTTAATGTTTGTTAATTTTCCTTTATAGAATTAATTTTATATTTAGAAACTTTGCATTTCATAATTTTTGAAATTTACAAAAATATTTTCTTCACTTTACAGAATTTTATTTCAAATGTCCCTAAGACTTTTGCACTGTACTGTGTATATATATATAACACTCACATTCACACTCGCATTCACACTCGCATTACACTGAATGTATGTTTCAACTTTTTAGCTTCTTTCTTTAACAGATTTAATCATGATAGAATCTCCATCCGTGTTTGTGCAGAGGAAGGGTCTGGTGTTCATTTCCATCAAGATTGGCAGATAACGGTTCTTCGGATGCTGTCTATTGATTCTAATTAGTGGTCCTCTCTTTTAAACGTAGTAAATACAGTGGCCCTCAGACCACAGAGGGATGGTTCATTTCCCATTAGCAGGCACTGTGGTTTTTCTTTTTTTCTTATTATAAGTAGTAACTTACTTTTCAAAGAAGTAGAAGTTTCTGGGAATCAAAGTTAACCTGAATTAAAGTGTAAGTCAATGTGTCTGAATTGTTGTTGTAAAGACGCAATTATGTTGTAATTGTAATTCATGTAATAGAGCACCATCTGTAATGCAACACTAACAAAGTGCAAAGTATCTTGCAGCTAGTCTATTATAAAGTAATGTCTAAAAATGTCTACACTTTGTGTACTGCTTCCAAGGCCAAGTGTATATGCAACATTCAATTTTTGTGTACCAAATCTCTCTATAGATATATATAGGGCAAACAAAATTTATATCATTATTACAATGCTGAGGACAATCACAAATTATAACACTATAATATCATCCAGTGATCATCCAACTATTGCAACCTGTTTTCATGATAATACTACGACCTTGTTTTTTGAAATTGTGATGATAATAATGTATTACAACATTTGCTGTAATTGCAAACTATATTACTCCACTAACTGGAGTTGGTGAAATTGCAAAAGTAAATCTCAATTCAAGTCAGAGAGTGAAGTGTTTTCTAAAAATGAGAGAATGATGCAAATTATCAATGTTTGGGTGAGTTGAGCCTCAGGAAACTTTTAGGCTTGACAGTAATTCATATTATTTAATTTTTTTCCCATAAGCATTTTAAATTTATGGTGAATCGGTTATGATTACTGACCCGTTGTTGAACACTGGGGTCTTGTAATAGTAATTAAACTGTAATCCTCCTAATAATTGAGTAACTATATTATATATGAGTACGTATTTTTACATAGATCATACACATTCAGGGCAAACACCCTGTTTAGAATGACTACTGTGCCCAAATATTCTAAACCAAATCATAGGGTAATACAGAGATCTCCAGAAACAATATGACAATGACAAGGGGAGTATATCTGGCTTGATGTAGGTTTCTCTGCTTATATCTTGGATGCAGATCTTGAGATTCTTTAAAGTATCAGTCTCAAACTGTATTGGAGGCCGCAAGTCCAGAAAAAACAAACCCCAGCTACTCATTGCCAACAGTGTTGGATTGTGCTTCTTAGAGATGCCTTGCAGACATTTAAACAACATTTTTATTACTGACATGGGAAAATGTATTGGCCTCTTATGTTCTGTGACCAGTGTTGTCACATTTTCCATTCCATCCTATGTCAATCTGTCAGTCAGGTTTCTTTGTGTGCGTAGTTTATCCTTGCTATTTGTGCTGCTGGCCCAATTTCTTAGATTTTTTGGAAATGTTAATTGATAAATGTTAAATGAATTGGCCGATTGTGAAATTGTCCCTTGAAAAGCTTTTATTCTCTTTTTGAAAAACATATATTTCCTGTGTCAGAACCTACATTTAATTTGGTCAATTAAATCACATCAGACGTTCTGTCCAAAGAAGCCAAAACAAAGTCAACAACTTTTGTCTGTGATGCCCAACTTGTTGGAATTTGAACATTTTCTTGTCTCCTAATTGCTATGTTTCCTGCTTTTTACCTCTTCTAGTCACCAGTCTGCATAGTAAATGGTGAAATCTAACTTTTTGTAAGGTATGCTGTTAGTAATAGCCAAGGGAATATATTTTTCTAGACATTGCTTTTTTCCCCAGCACAAAAATCTCATTTATTTAACAAACATTAACTGAAGTATAGTAATTGAACCAAATTATATGAGATGAAAATCTGTAATCTCTGAACAGTATATGTAATACAGTGCTTGACATCTATCACACCCATATGTGGTTGATTCTTTATTTGCTGCTGTCACAAGTCATTGTTTGTATTTACTTTACAGGTTTGGATTTTTAAAAAGTTTCTTCATCCTAAATGATCCTGATGTTTTATTTATTTATATGTTAATTGTTTCCATGATATATAGATCCCCTTCAAGATGCCTGTCTCTTTATACTTTGCATGCTTCACAGCCCACACAAGAGGTGTGGCCTGGGAAGGTTAGAATACTGTTTATCCCGCCCAGTCAGGAGGCTGATTTTATTTTTAAAATGTGTCTAGTTAAGTCATGCAGAAAATTATATGATTCTCGTGACTCATACCAGCAGGGCTCACTGGGTTCTCTAAGCCCATTCATGACATAGCATGAATGTAATGTAGTCTTTATTAGGCCTAAAGAAAGAAATAACAGTGAATTGAGCAACTTTGACACCATCATAGAAATACAATGACTCAATGTTCTTCTCTTCAATATAATCTTTTAAGGACCAGGTGGCGGTGTTGGATAGTCTCATATCAGGATCTT
>JAOVYW010041723.1:0-18428 GCA_025775045.1 Hiodon tergisus | reverse complement strand
TTCACTTTCCAAATGATGTCTGACTCCTTGTTTTGAACCCAGAAGAAGTTGTGACATTGGTGTTAGTAGTGGGATACATGGATCACTCAGCAGCAGAGGGCTCCACCAGACCGCGAGAGGGTGCATGGGAAACTTACTAGGCCTAAATCCAGTTGGCGGCATGGGCCGGGCAATGCACCCCAGAGTAGAAAGGTGGGGCAGCTAGCTATAACCTTCAATGGCAGAACTCAACAGGCCCTCCTGGATGTGCCAGAAGAACAACGGTGATGCTGCAGAAGTGGGCCGGATCGGACAAGGTCGCAGCTTGTATCTCCCCTGCAGTATAGAAGGATAAGCATGCCAGGGCCTCATCGACTCTGGCTCCACCATCTCTCTGCTACGTCCCGGGGCCATCGCTATCCCAGAGGCAACATGGGAAGCGACCTCGCTGAACCTGAGGACCGTGACGGGGGAGAAGACACAGATGCTAGGAAGTAAGCAGATGTGGGTGGAAGTCGGCGGCCGCCGGTTCCGGAACAAGTTCTGGCTGGCCCCAATCCGTGAGACCTGCATCCTCAGGCTAGATTTCTTCCCCAACCTGGGGGAAAAGCTGGACTTCCAAGCTCCCTGGTGGTAGCGTGGTAGGTGTGATACAACAAAAAAATATTGCAGAAATGGGAACCGATACCTCCTAAAGGTTATGTTCCCTTTCTGGTCAACCCTTACTCTACTTTATCACAACCTAGGAAGAGCCTTCACCAAAACAAAGAAAACAGGCTGATTCTGAGAGGATTAAAAAAACAGAGAATTGCAAAAGCCCCTGTAACCGAGGAGCCAAAGGAGAGCACCAGACCGTGAAGTTTTGGAATTTCACTGTACCCACCAGGGGATCCACGCACTTTGCTCTTAATCACAAAAACGTATCACAGCCACAATACCTTCCATTAATTCTCTTCTAGAACAACAATCATTTGAAATGATTATTGAAAAAAATAAAACACAAAAGTCAGTGGTAGTGAGTCTCTGTTTTTTGTTAAAAGTGTGTGAGAATGTTAGGTAAATGCTCAAATTAAAATCACTCCTCAAATCCTGCTCTTACAAGCGTTACAAGCTCTTCCAGCATATCGATTGACAATACTCCCTATGAGCACAGAGAATAAATTAGGTTTGAGCTGTAATTGAGTAAAGTCCCATTGAACACAAGTAGTGGACTGTGAAGTATGAAAAGCAGGACAAAACACCCTGACCCACGTACCGGGATATTTTGTGGAGGAAATTCATAGCTCTTTTTTCCACTTTAAGTCAAATCAGTCAATTTAAAAAAAAATTAAAACATCGAATTTCATTCTGTTTTTGTACTTTGGTTTGGTATTTGTGTGTCCTACAAGTTAACTGAATGGAAATACAGGGTTGTTCATTTTTAACCTCTGATGGTGATTCACACTCCTTACATGGAGCAAAAGGTTGTTGACTTTTAACCTCTGATGGTTGTTGACTTTTATAGTCGTTATTAAGTGTCTTTCTGACAAGAGCTATTGGCCCAGCTACTCCTGTTCATCAGCTATTGGTTGTCATGAGGGACAGTTGATATTCTAGCTAGCAAGCTAGTATTTGAAGACGTTTGAAAACAAAGACGTTTTTTACAGGCTGTTATTTATTATATTTTTGAGTGTGTGTGAGGCGGGGTGAACTCTCATCCAGAAGGTTGCATGAAAGCCAAAGGCAGTTACCAAATGATCAATTTCAGTAACCTACCATTCAGAATAATCAACCTGAAGAAAATGGATGCAACGAACATGCCAATTTGTTAAATATGCATGAGGTATTACTAGTTTACCAAATAAAAAAAAGGACAATCAGCATACCTTGGTAATCAACACCTTTGATTTTGAAAACAAACAGGTAAGAAGCAAAATTTACCAACAAAGGATCCTTAATTTTTAAGTATTCCACGTAAAGGCATCTCTCTGCCACTTTAATTGTTAACTGTTCTAGATCAAAACTTACGTTAAAATGTTTGATATGTATATATACCTTTACATTTTAGGCATTAAGCAGATGCTCTTATCCAGAGCGACGTACAAAAGTGCTGTAGTTTAGGAGATAGAGTGCAATAAGAAACTATCTTGGCTAATGAAAATTACATTGAACTATTGTCAATGTATTTTGTCAATGAGAGACAACTTGCAGAAACTTCTTAGGAATCTTATGAAATTGTACTTGGCCATTTTGTAAACTGGATTGTTGTGCTAACCAACAAAATTGAACTTTTACCAGAATTTGAATGTTTATACGATACCTCATAGAACTGGGAATACACTGCATAGGATAAAGACATTCAGATTTAGTCCAATCCACTTATCATTACTGCAAACTATGAGTGGCTTACTTAGTACCGTCATGTTTATAAGAGAATGGTCTGTTTATCTCTTTCCCTGACAGGGTTTTGTTATCATAGAGCAACAGGTCTGATAGAAGCTGAGAGTAAGTGGATTGGTCAGTTACAGAGGTGAGGTTGCTGTGATTGTATGATTAGATCAGGCTTATAATCAAGACCACTTTAGATCCAATGCCAAAAAAAGATGACACACCCTGGATGTTAGGAAAACCTTTTAACAAAACATCTTCAAGGAAATTAATGAAGACAACAGAATATTAAGTAAAGCGACCTTTCAGTTTGGTTAAAAAAAGAGTGTCCGACCCAAACGCAGTTTCATCCCAGCTTTCCACATTGCTACATTCCCATTGGGAAACACTGATGGTACAGCCATGACTGGTATTTCTTTAGTGGTTTTTCTTTTATCTGAGTTTTAAACATTGTGCACCACTGCTGGGGTAAGTAACAAGTTATGTATTCCAGTTGCCGAGTGGTTTTGTTACTTTTCTGTGGTTTTGTGCTGTTTTTCATAGGGGATCCCCATGTGAGAGCAGTTTTAGTCCTTTCTATATACACGTTACTCTGTTTCACAAATTCCTCATCTGACTCATGTCTCTGCCTTAGCACTCCCACTTCCCTGCCCCACCGATGCAGAAAAATGTGATCCAGTCCCAGGTGCTTTGAAAGCTTGTCATTGTCGGTGACTGTCAATACAGCACAACGGCAGGTTCATAGCCAACTGTTCCCTTTAGCCATTAGCGGAGGAAATACTCTTTAAGGGAGATGAAATCTCAGAGCTTCAATGCAGAGCTGCAGGCAAAGAATAACAATCAGAGACTGGAATCTTTACACTTCTCATTCTTTCGGTAACATCTCCAGACCAATGGGTAATACTCTTAACTGAAGAGGGTCAGCTGCACACAGCACTGTTGATGTTACAACAGACCTGTAACATGGCTCGTTCCTGATCCAGCAGGTAGAAAAATTCCCTAACAAACAGCCAAACTCTGAGGGAGTCTTTTTCAAAGATGCCTGGATTAAAATCATGTTTTGATTTATCTTTCTTTAAAAATAAAGGGAAATACAATGCATGTAGGTTGACTGTTGTTGTCAAAAGCATTATCATTTATTTTTATGCAGATAGAATTAAATAAGAGAACGTGGGAATGGGAGTTTGTGGGTAGATAGCTAGGGGTCAGCATTAAAATGTGTGTCTAGATCAGTGTGTTGTGGGATGACCTTGGTGTTAAAGCCAATGACAAAAGTAAAGGCCGTGGTGCTGCTTTGTTGTCCTAAAGATAGGTGGCCAAATAATAGGTGACTTATTCATAATGCACTTAAGTGAAAGGTAAAGACAAAAACTAAAATGAACATGAATCTATTTTGCATAAGGCTTCCAGTAACGAGACAACTCCAAAATATCTACCATCCTGACAACTGACCAACCCAACTGCAGCGTGTGGCTTGGCTTCCCTTTTCCTCTCTAGGACAATACCATTTTATTAGGTATCTAAAAACTGCTAAATGTCTAATCAATAAACTTGCAATCATATTGACATTTCTATGACTCATACATTTCAGGTTCAATCAATATTTGGAATTTGTTGAAATATTTAATATTTATTAAAATGCCTGAATTTTTTAACAGTCCCGTTAAAACCGGAGGCAACAAAACTTTTTAAAAGACTGAGGAAGTCGATTGACGAACATCAATGACGCCATCAAGAAGCTCTCTTGAATGTATAGCAGCCCATAAAACGGATAACCATGCATGCAAATTTATCTGGCCAACCAGACGGTGATGTAAACATGAAGGTCTTTTATTCATCATAAGGTGTTTTACCCATTCATTGCATGACACACGAATACAACTCACACCTAGTCCTCAATGAAAAGCAACACTGAAAGATTGTTACCAAATGTCCTTCTTTCATCCCGGCAGCGATTTAATAACTATTACTATTACATCCCGTAACGGACATATGGCTCCGCTACACAGCGTGAATACACATTGACACATTAGTTTAAAATGAACTAATTGACCGCATTTGTTCAATTAGAATGACCTCAGACTGGACCCGCATGCTTGTAAAATAAGTTTCCAGGCAACAGCGGGGTCACTTGGACAGGGAAAACAAACAAACAAGCAATAGTTGCAGCACAACTGTTTGGATGTTGAGCCTGGGCTTGCTGGGAGGAAAGCGTGTGCCCAGATTGATTAGGATGCTTGGGAAATAATGTTAACAGTTCTTACGGCACGGCGGTAATTGCTTGTTTTTTTGGCACTTTGACTGAAAAACATTAGAGACAAACACTCGTTAGTAACCCCGGTTGACATATGCCAGTGTTTTGAACGCACTAGGAATGCAAATTTTCAGAGTGCTTCCCCAATGGTGCCCCACATCATTAACCACTAAAGCGTTCCTCTGGTGCAGAAACCCACTGGCGTCATTTACAATGTGCCAACACACTAGCTGGCACTGTGTTAAAACACTCCTAGGAACTCTCCTATCTGCACTACTGAAGCATTAAAATAAAATTGACAGTCTTTTAGCAATGCTCCAAAGCACCTTTCACCAAAGTTCAATTTTCTCATTTCTATGTTCATGTGCTTATTTAAGGCTCCTAGTAATATTCCCTTTTCTTACTGAAGGGTTTCTTTAACTGCAATACGTCCTCTTAGTTGTGACAGTACCCTTTCTGACAGTGTCCTCCAGGGTTTTTAAGTTACAGTGCAGTTTATCTGTACGTACACCTCTAGTTACAGCATGTGAGCAATTTACAAGTTCTGGATGCTTTTATTTAAAATTAATTTGGAACAGTGTGTTATTGCAAAGTGTGTTACCACACCACAGGGCTAAAAATCGTACCACCACCTGCAGGGAGGGTGAGAAAATGTGACTCGTCCCCTCCAAACGCTGTCACTTTCAAGCTACTCTCCACTTTACACTGTGCAGGCTGCACAGCTCACTTGAGAAGCTCAGTGCAGAGTGGAGGAGAATGTTAAGTTAATCCCAATAAGTTTGCAAAAAGTGGCCTTTTACCATTATGGGTGTGTAGAAAAAAAGGCCGGATGTTAATGAAGACAGTAAACCATGCAATTTGATTTGACCAAAAAATGCTTATATACTATAACAATTGCACTCTGAACCATATAGTGGGACGTTATAACTAAAGGAAAGCAGCTCTTTATGATATTTTGTTATCATAAATAAGCACTCAAATCCAGATTTCTAGAACCAACTAAATTAACTATTAGGCTATATTATTTTGTATGCAATGTTACACAAAAATAGACCTGATCAGAAAATTAAGTTTCCTTTGCTTCAGGTCCAAACAAACTTTCAAGTTACAAGGGAAAAATAATGGCCATCCACAAAATCAAAAATAAACTGTCCATCCACAAAAAGATTATAAAATGTTTCATAAAAAATTATGCCCTGCCTGGAACCATAAAGCATACTAAGTGTATACTGTATGTTACATTCATTACACATATGGTTGCTATGTATTGACTCAGATCAGCAAATGTATTATAATACAGGAAGAAGGGGGTAATCATGGCCCACATAAATTAGCATGCCAATAATTTTAAGACAGCTTAAGTGCATCAGAATTCATGTGCAAGCAGTTGTTAAAATTTTTTTTTTAATGTTTAAGTTTATCTTTAAACTTGGACGTGGAGAGTTTAATGGCATTCTCAATCAGGCATTGCCTAATGTTACATAACAGAGGAAAGCTTGATAATTAACATTCATTTTTGTTCATTTTTAACGAGTAAGCTACGTAGGCCTGTATTCGACTGCAATATATGTTGCAAAAAGTGGAATCTGAGGCAAATATATTTCGAGCCAGTATCAAAAGGGGTACCCCAAATTGGACTGCTTGTCATTGCTAAAATAGGTATCAGCATTGGCTGATTGGCTTTGGTTTTCCACACCAGACTTACTTATTAAGTTTATGCTCCATATTCTGCGAGTGAGTGGGCTACACTTAGTCTGGCTGCAGGTTGAGTTCAATCTTGTCTTTCAGGAAGAACCACCTGCAGCCACACTATCCTGGGGAGTGCACCGGGTGGCTGCTAAAGCAAGTACCCCCAGTGCAATTTTTCATTTACTTAAACAATGTTAAATTTTTGGCAGCTCTGGTAATCCATGTTTGAAGTTGTTGGGCGCAGACTTTACTTTTTCCTAGGTAAGCATGCATTTTTAATAAATTTGATCATTTTGATAACTCTTTGACGTACGAGCTGTATAAGGCTGAGAAGGCTAGAAATAAGCAAGCATGCATTGAATGTCAGTCTTGCTGGCCTTAAAGGGGCTGGAGTTGTAACCACAGTACAGTGATTGCAAAGAAATACTTTAACATGTATGGTGTTTGTACTAAATTCAAACTGCTATGGTGCTGATTATAGGCCACTGTTCATTATTGTTGCCTGTCTCCAATACCTTATGCAGTTTTTCTGAGTGCCCCTCAGCTCTGTGAAGCTACTTCACTCTGTATAGGCTACATCAAAGCTGTCTTTGTTATAACTTAATGCCCCCACATTTTATGATCAAATAATGCCGCTAGTCTTCTGAGGCATTATAACAAAGTTGTATACTGACTTTTTCTAAAAGTGAACACGTTTTTGTTTTTTGACCCCTCAGTGTTGATCCCAAGCCTGCACTTGATGATCATAGACATGCTTTTCATCTTCTCTCAGTCAGGCAAGAATCAAGTTTCAAAGGCTGCATTTGTGTCTTTGTTAAAAAAGGTTTTCAAAGAGAGATGATTTCTGATGACGCTGTTGTCACTTGTTGGAAGACCAATGATGTCACAGAACTGATAAGATCAGAGAACCACAAGATCCCATGACAGTTGTATTTAGCGCATGAAAGAGCTTCCTGTCTGCACGGGAGTTAGGAGCTAATCCTTCGTTTTAAAAGAAATGCCACTTGTTGAAAGAAAAGAACATTTCAATAGAAGAAAATATGGAGAAATTTATATTAAACATACAATACTGTTCTCAGCCCTCTTCAGAATCAGACATGTGCCTTGTGTAGGCATTGGGTTAAAAAAATAAAAAAAATAAACACTTTCTGGAGTTCAAAGTTGAATTTTACGTGCAGTACAACGAAAATGAGTAAAATTTCTAGAGTTTTACAAATGTGTTATGTCCTGAGCCCGCTACGGAAAGGGACGTCAGTCCCTAGAGTTGAAGACAAGACTGCGGTTGGTTTCTGGAGCTAAAGACTTTTTTCTTGCCTGTAAAGGGTCATACTTTTCCTAGTACTTTTGACCTGTTTGATGCACTGGGTAAAACAGAAGAAACATGGCTCGACGACCATTCAGAAAGAAAAAAGTGCTATTGAAAACTACTAACTCTTTTTTGTTGGCAAAAATAAACACAGAGATTTCCCCAACAAGCCATAAACAGAAAATTCTTAACAAGCGCAATCAAAATAAGACTCGTGTGCCAGGGAAATATGATAAACACTTTTTATTGATATTAAGTAAATAAGTGGTGAATTTCACATGTTCTAGTGTGCAGACGTTAAATAAATGAAATACACACAGGCTCAGTGGGCTACTAAATCAGTCCCATTGGTAGCTAAGAGACCCCTTCATATTGAGTAATCAAAAGGGGTTTTCCTTGCCTACATCCCTCAAATGAACACTTAGAAGTGTGCTTGAAGAACATAATAACTGCAGTCCAATTTGAAAAGAAAAATTCACCATTTGATAAGGCATGTGTAAATTAACTAAAACCAAACGGATAATAACAATCGATAATAATGATTGCACTGGTTTGTAACATGACTGAAATCAAACAATCAAACTGAAAACAAAAAGAGCCTCACGATTGTACAAAGGCGCAAAAAAAAGCTGGTGCCACCAGAGAGATGAGGTGTCCTCTCACACGCACGCACAGGCACACACATACACACGAAGACACACACACACACAAAAAACACACACATACAGAGACACCACGTACGAGATGGGAGCAGAGAGAACTAGATGTTTTAACCTCTGCCCCAAGCTGGCCGGGCAGACCGAACAAGGTTCGTTTCACGTGGCAGGTGGAAAGTAAACTCTGTCTCAGAGCCTGAATTGTCCTCAGACATAAACGCCCAGCAGTATAAAAGACACATGCTACGGTGGATATATTTATAGTGTATTGAGTACAATAAATGCATAATTTTATATATTCTTTTATATATTCCTAAAAACCGCTCTTTTCCTGTTTTAAGATAACCACAATCCACAGTTAAAAACTGGTAACTGCAGACAGCATATAGAATAAGCAGTCTAGGCTACTGCCATTTTAAACATATATTTTTTTTACTTTAGTTGGAGGAATAAAATCAAAAACAATTTGGTACAAAGCATCTATAAAAATGCATCCCATCAATAAGAGAAAAAGAGAATGTTCAAAGTAAGTCTGTCAGTTGTGCATCAGTGCTACGGATATCATTTGGACCAATTTGCATATATACTTTTTGAAATAAATAATGCCTTGATACAGTGCCGTTATTGGTATTTAAAAAAAGCTTGGCGGCTCATTTTGCAAGATACAGCTCTGACTAATAGAAATAACAGGACATCCCTGGACACTAATTATACATATTCAAGTATTTGTTCATAAGCAAAAGCATGTAAGTACTAATGATAAACAATACAAAATAATAGTTGCTATTATTGCTGTTTTTTTTCCCTTTGACTTAGAATTTGTGCCTTTTAATAATGTAAAATAACGTTATAATAACATAAGTAAAACAATAACAACAAAAATAAATCTTCCAAACAGGAATTTCACGGTACAATAATTAGATTTCTTTTTCCAACAACAAAAAAAAAATCTATTTACAAAGAAAGGTATGTAAAAAAAAAAAAAAAAAGACAATTTCTTAAAAACCACCCATCACACTTGCTGTAAGACGATAATGTCACGCTCCCTAAGGTACAATAGGGCCTATCTTCACAGGCATTTTTGCTTGTGTTCCAGGGGTCCCAAGACCATTCCGAACCCAGGATGCTCACAGTGCAGACAGCAGCTCCTTGGCACACCATCTGCACAGCGGTACAAAGCACAGTGTAGAAAGCCCTTCAGTGGCACAGTCCGCACTGCTGTGAACACGCTGTGATTACCCAGTTTCACATTTCCCAAATCAGATCTTTTTTCCCCAGTCACACTTTCCCTAAAACAGAAAGTTTAAGAATTCTTTAAAGAACACAAAAAGTGCACAGTTTGGTTTGCCTCGTCTTTGAGTTTGTAGCCAAAAGCTGCACCACAGCCTTTTCTATGCAACTTCTTCGATGTTCATGAAAAATAGTGCCTTCCTTTTCTTCACTTTAAAAGACAACTCCAACATAATCCACGGTGATGTGCAATTTGCAGACTCTTCTCTGCTTTTTGTATGCATTTTAAAAGGTGCTGGTACAGGAATCGAACGAAAAAAGTTCCTTACAGTGTGGTTATCCCTCTATTTAGTAACAGGTGCAAACAGATTAGAAATCGATCTAAAAAGAGGTACCCTTTTATTTCAGGAATTCGGCGCAGAATAGAGCTTTTTGTGCTTCGTTGCTTTTTCAGGTTTAACTTTCCAACGAAAAGCATGCTGCTATGTCCTGGCAAATGCTCGGCAGGCAGTAAATCGCTTTCATCTTCCTTCCTTCCTCTTTTAAGTTTGATTGTTAACTCTTTCTTATCGTTTACATGTTTGTGTGTGGAAAAGGGGGGGGGGTTGGGGCAGAGAAGGGAAGATGGGAGAATGTGTGCGCATGAGGGGAGGAGCGGGTCGCTGGACAGCGGCGATGGCAATGACGTCATAAACAAAGCTATAATCCCTTAGTCCTTTGTTCACTTCCTGCCCGTGCAAACAGTCCCGGGGTCACTTATGGACGGCGCGCTGGTCCGTGCGCGAGGGGCCTGGCGGGAGTTTGCTCCGGAGGGGGATGAGGGTCCTGTGGAAGACCTCCTGATCCCGGGCTTGGGCCTCCACTGCCTGTTTCCTGAACTTCTTGGCTCGCAGGATGGCGGGGATACCTCTTCGCAGCCTCTGGGCAGCCTTTCGCTCCCAAATTTCATACTTTGAGTACATTGAAGTCGGAGGTTTCTGTTGTATGGGACAAAATTAACTCGTGAGCACAAAAAAATCTAGGACCGAGCCATTTGTTTTCAACATCGTACGTGTACCTCTACAAACTGCACTGGACTCTCCTCCTACTCTAAAAACCTGCCCCTGAAAATGAAGCACTACCCAGACTTTTACGGGAATTGATGGTGCAGGTGGAATTCTCCAGCCCTCTCAATGGATAGGGGTTTCATGGTCATGGGACGGAGCTCCCTCCACCCCCGTCAACACATTCCGGTTCAATCCACCGCTCCTGGCAAACATGCTTTGCAAACAGCGAGCTGAGACTTTTAAAGGTCACGCGCGAAAGGAAAGAAGCGTTCATGTGTTAGCGGCTGTCGTGCGAATGCTCCTGCTTGGTTTGCCGTGCGCGGCTCCGAGAGAGACGGCCTGGTCCTCCAGTGGAGATCGGTTTCTGTGTTCATCTCTGTGTTTCCTTGCATCGCCCTTCAAGGCCCACATAGTCACCGGCGCTGAGTGCATGCCAAAGGGCACACGTTGCAGCAACATTATGGGAATGTAGCATGGCACTAGTTTCCTAGCCATTTCTAAACTAATGAGTGATTAAAGGCCAATCAATGTATTACAGTGAATCTGTGGATAGTGGAAATATGTGGATGTCAAGTGTACAGTAAAAACTAAAATCACACGGTTGGCTCCTGTCTGGGCCTTTACTCAGGTTGCAAGTTTTTTTTTGTTTTTTTTTCACATGTAAATGTTACTCTGTCATCAAGAAATTTCTGTTTGTGTCCTTTGTGAAACTCATAATGACCTGCAAGTAACACAAATATGACCCTGCTTAGACACATTTGCTAAAGTTATTTACAAAGGCTATGGTAAAATCTGGATTTAAAAAATATCCACCAGTGTTCTTCTGACTGGAGCCTCCACATAACCTCTGTTCTAACACAAGCAAATTCATGCCTGGAGACACTTGCACCTTTATTTTTTCAGGATGCCCTGAGTTACGTTATTTTCCACGTTGGTCAGCAGTTCCTGAAAATGCATTTGCTTAGCACAAACGATTTAGCGAGATAAAAATGCTTGTTTTTAAAAGCCTTTAATTCCTTCGTTGATTTTTGGTGTCAGTATAAACAAAGTCATGAGATGGTGATGAGCGCTAAGGCAGGGCCCTAACACGGGTGTGGTTTCTCACGGTGATAAGGTCGACGAACCTTGTTTGCCGGCAGTAACACTGGTATGACGAGAACCGAGGCGTCAGAAACAGCCCTCTCAGATTTGGTAGGTTTGGCACAGTACTGTTCCAGAAGGTACAAGTCACAGCTCCTGAAGCAGCACTCCTCCACAATACCTTTCTGTGTCCGGCGGCTAGTTGATCGGCTATTCGGTCTACCTGAAGGGAGAGCAGGGAAAATCGTTATCAACAAACCTTTGTGGGAAAGGATCATTGAGAATTCCTCCCAACCCAATACATTTAAAGGCAAAATGAACTTTGTTAGACTTATCATCAGAACAAACCAATAAGAACAAAAACGTGGGAAAAAAAATCACAGCTCAGGGGTTACACTCCTAGTATAATCCATCTTGTCCACCAAAAGAGTTTTGATGATTAAAAAAAAAAAATTAAATACTCACACTCTTACTAGTCGAATAAGTACTCGACAAAAGAATTGTTTGCGTAGCCTTCTGGGCATGCCCCTAAATCAATGAGTGTGCACATGAAAGGCACTAGATAGGAACCAATGGTGCTCTCTTGGGCAAGTTAATAAAACAAACAGAGGCCATCATTTGACCTTGTCCCCTGTAAACTCAGCAAAGATAAAGAGAGACAGTGACGCGTGTGGGGAGGTCCGCGGACTGACATGGAACGAGGCAAAGAGATGGGGGAAGGTGCTTGGGAGAGAGGGGCTGTGCGGAGATCACAATTAGATAAGGCTGAGGCTGAAGTACCTGCATTAAAAAAAGATACGTCATGCTTCACAGCAGGGTGGGAAACAAGCACAGATTTGACTGCGGGAGTGGGCGGTAACAAAGAAACTGGTTTTTAAAAATGCCATCAACAAAAGCTCGGTTATCAGAGAGCATGGATTAAGTGGTGCGGAGAGACAACGCTCACGTTTTAGGTATACAAACTCGTTCATTCAAAAGTGTCAGAAGGCAAGCAGTCAAATGTCAATGTCACATTTTCAGTTATATAATTCATTTCTCAAATTAATAATTACCAACTGATCAAGATTAAAAGTTGGGTACACACACAGTGAATTGGGCACTGCTTTAACTAATACTTAAATCACCTCTGAACCATTTCATATAATTCTAATTTAATCACTTTTAATGATTAACTTTCTATTATAAGCAACGCCGTTAATTAGGGATGGTTCCGATTGTTTACACCCACTCCTAGTTTTATGTTGCCGCAGTGATCAGTGTGCTTCCGGGTTTTTGGTATTTCTTTAATGAAGGAGAATTTTAAATTAAATTCCCATTGATGATAAACCCATTTATTGTAATAGTCCAATTTCTAGACTAGTTATTTCTGATTGGTCAAATCAATTTTAGCTGGCGTTCAAGTGTTAACAACGGAAGATAAAAAAGATCAGCGAAAAAAACATTATTGATGCCAGTGTCCACTTTTTCTTACGGGAAGTCCGCTTCCTAAATTCTCTATTTTTGTGAATGTGGAGAAACACTTAATAACAAGGTAAATTAACTATGGGTATGACAACCTTGATTACCATAATTCTAGATTCTTGGACTGATCGCTCTACTTACCATTTTGTAAGAGGCCAGAGGAAACATCTCTTTCTGGAGTGAATTGTCATTACCAACGTTCTTTTTTCAATTCAATTTAAATTTGTGTATTGTATGAAGTTGAATAATGATCTGGTTTTCATGTTTACAAAACTTCCCGTGAGTCTGCATCTAATGTAGTGTTGAGTTGTGAAAATAATAGGCCAGCCGAGACTTAAATGCGACCTAAATTTAGCTCAAAGTTTTAATCAATTTTAGTAAGTTAGTTTAATATTTCACTAGCTGTTTAAAACATTAATACAAGTAATGCACTGGGCAAATCATTTTAAGAAAACTATTGTTTCTGGCGACCTTTGCCCCCCAACAGAAATCCTGCTAGCTGCCGTTACTTCACGAACTTTACTACACATTGGGCACTATCTCAAGACACCCGACAATTGATGATATTACGTTTTATCTTGAGTAGCATTAACTGGATGTCTGACTGCAACTCTTCTTGTGTCCCCAACCCACCCCTTACCTACATTCCCAAACACAACTTTTCTTGACCAATTTACAGCTCAGAGTGGGACATGTCTACTGAGTGATAAAATACACCCATTAAGAATGGATTGGGATACGTTTACATTTGATCTTAAATTGGTCAAATATATAACATTTTAAACACTTTTGACTGAGAAATGAAATTAGACGTAAGTAATGAATAACTACATAGAAGTGCAAAACATAAGTACAATAAAAAAAAATGCACGTACTGAAATAGAATCCTCTGGTGCCACACACAAATTGCAGAGCATCAACCAGTTCTCCACCGCACAGCGTCTCGGCTGATACCACTTGAGCTAGGTACAATGACGTCATCGTAAGCATCAGAATTCTACTCGATGGGGACATCGTTCTGATCTGAGAAAAGAAAACTCAAGTTTACGTAATAGAAAAGTCAAATATCAAGCAACAATTTTATTTCAGGCTACCTCTGACTTTTTTAGAAATATATAGTCTACATTGTGTACACCTTCCTAATTAGGTCGTTTATAGACATATGCAGAAATATGACACTGAAAGTTCAAAACTGAGCTTTAAAAGTTAAAGTAAATAAGCTACTGAAGTCTGTTCCGATAATGCATGTATGGATAGTTAGTGTTTTCGCACGGTTTCCCAATATATTACCCGTCTAAAGTTTAATGTCTCATGTGTTTAAGTAAAAAAAATATATTCATTGAGATTTTCATTCTCAGGATAGCTTTCCAGTACCGTCCCCATCTTTAATTTTTTTACGAGCAATATATTTCGCAGGCCGATCGCCCCCTGCCGCAAGATAAAAACACCCATTTTACATGTTTGTCCAGAGACTTGCAAACATTAACGCTCAGATAATACTGCAATTTAAAAAAATCAGAATTCCGATTGACGTAAAAATAGATAAATATTTACATGAATTATTCTGCATGAATGAAAATACATCTAATAAGTCGATATTTCATTTAATGTCAAAAGACAATTGCGTTCGACATAAAATACTAACAATACAGTTATCACGATGGTTTTCAACCAACAATTCGACAGTCGATTTTTTGGTTTTAATCAAGTTCATAAATAATTTACTAATCAATGTATCATTTATGTACAGCGACATGCCAAACTTTTCAAATAGGCTATATTTATAAAATCGTATTTTATGATTACCTTCATTTTTGTGTTTTCTCTTCTTGAGCAGAGATGACACACAGAGTGGTTACAGTATATTGGCTGTTGCTTCATATCTAAATGTTGGCTGCTGTAGCTATGTTCATGTATCTTGTAGTGAAGTTTCACGTTAATTAGTTTCCCAGATGTTGCGGCTGTAAAGATGTTGTGCGAAGCTGTCCTGAACTCCAGCAACAGGACAAACTTCTCAGTGTTAAGTATTATATACCAAAACCCGCCCCTTACCTACCCCCTCCTCTTTACCTCTTGCGCATGTGTGAATCGCGAATGTGACCAAAGATGACAGAGTGGACCGTGGCACTGTTTGAAATTCGGAGGTCATTCTTGAGTTACACCCGGCATTATGTTTTCTGTTTATTTCCTTGGTTTCTTAAGCACACAATCGTGATTAGAGTACAATGTGTTTTGCAGATGAAACGTTAGATCAATAAAATTAACTAATTTAGACTCCAAAATAGAAATAGAAATAGAAATGAATTAATCCTATTTATCGGTGTAACACTGTTGCAAAAGGCCAATAAAAACAACATGTGATCCTATGGAATCCCCTGAACTATGCTTAAGAATATCACAACACGCGCGTTCAAGAATAAACATCCCCCTTTATGTCTATTCTTGATTAACGTTATTTTCAGTTATGTAGATTTGGCATGGTTTAAGGAAAACGCTTCGTCACCGTGGTTTTATCATGGTCAAATATTTTGCTTAATTAATATGCAACATACCATACCAAATGGGTACAACCATCGCAAGTTTAAAGTTTAAAGGGAGATACCCCTTTCCTTCCCTGCGTATTGAATCTCGGCAGTCGTCTCAGTGGATGTACGTATTGTATGCCGTTACAAATTAAAACAAATCTTCTAATTCGTATAGAATTTTAATTTGAATGCTCTACAATTTTACATTTATTTGTTAGTTAACTACGAACACAGCTTCAAGGACTGTGTAGCAAAAAACCTGTTCAATTTTTTATTGCTGCCCCGACAAAATTTGGGTTATGGGGACACACATCCTAACCTAACTTTTCATGACATGCAGTTTTAACTCTAATTAACTTCCAATGATTCTTGCAATAAAAACGCCGTAGTCGGCACTTCTCAGTATTCTCCATTTGTTTTTCCAACGCTAGTAAAATTTAGTAATGGACGTTTTTATATTCACCTAAACAATGTTCTGCAAGTGTTACTTTATGTCAGTTTTAGTGCTATCCAAAATTCGGTCTCTTTATTTTTATGAGTCTAATATGAGGACAAAATATTTTTTTCTGAATAAACGAGGACCTCCGGTGGTGAGACGTGCAAATGCTTTTAAAATTATTTGCTATTGCCCTAACTATTGGAAGAATTCTGCAAAAAATACCATTGTAAACTGGTTACATTCTATTTTCAGTATGAACTGACACACATACATATCTTTTAATTAGTTATTGTTTTTGGTCTATTATTTCAGCATGAATGCAGGTCGTTTTAAAACACCACTTTCTGAATTTTACTGCATATAATCAAATAGGTTTCCAGCATTGGTGGGCAGATCCTGGTTCTGCCACTTTGCGCACCTCTCTGGAAAGGGCTAACCCAAAAGGAGCAGAGACGTGCGTCTGATCAACATCTGACATCAAGAGTTACAGCGGATGCAAAAATGTCTGACTACAAGCAGAAACACTTTTCAGCGCCTGGGCTTCTCTGGGGGGCTGTGAACTCTTTATATGTACCACACAGACTCAAGCCCATGTTCTGAAAGGGAAAAAACCCTCTGCACAAGAGAAAGAGCGACATTTGAGACAGGGGGTGGGATGGTTCCAGAGCTTGTCATCAGGCTGGGTGGCCGTGAAGAAAATCCCATGCTGCCTAATCAATTTCCAAGCAAAATATTTTGCTAAAGCTGTCCAGTGCATAATGGTATTGTGGCTATCGATGCGGTCTCGGATACAAGGCTTCTTATTCACCAGCTTCTGACTTGGACCCAGTTGTGTATTCAGCTCTAGCTTCTAATTCCCCCTGCATAATAAACGTTGCTTATTCAACAACAATTTTTATCAATGGTTTAAATCGTGTAGGGACACATATTGCTCTCCATGATTACAAACTCCTCTCTTCAACGTCCAGTTGTTTTGCCCAGTCCAGTGTAACTGCTCGGGCCAGTTAAAAAAATCACAGCAAAAGCAACAGTTCCAGAAGATGTTTTGGAACATAAGTACCGATTACAACTGTGTAGCCGTGTGTAACGGTACAAGCTGAACGTAGAAATTAGGAGTAGGCATCTACTGCAATTGTTTGCTCAAAAGCTCAACATTTAGCCATCTTCTGAGATAAAAATGTCCATGAAAAAAATTTAACTAGCGTTGGAAAAACAACTGGAGAATACTGAAAAGTGCCGTGATAAGTCAAATCAGTTTGACTGTGCACAGGTGATCTCCATTTAATTAACTGAGCTAATTCTTAAACCAGTTTACTGCACAGTGATGATTTAGATGATTTGCATTAGAGGGGGTGAATACTTATACAACCAAATATGATGTGTTTTATTTTTGTTATAAATTTAGACTAATTGGTAGGAATGTATTTTGACTTAGATAGGAAAGAGTCTTTTTCTGTTGATTAGTGTCCAAAAAGACAAATGAAGTTCACTATGTATCTCAATAGGTATTTCAATATTTAAAAACAATAAAATATAAAAACATCCGGGGTGAATACTTTTTATAGGCAGTGTATTTATTTGCAATTACTGTTGGGCCTGGAACAAAGACCAAAAGCTTCAAATTAGAAGTCAATGCGATCTGCGATTCTTCAAAAGTACATTTTAAGTTTACCGTTTTTTAAAAAGATATGACCTATGGTCTGTCAATAATCTGAGTTTCATGTTTCTGACAAGGTCAAAATATTTAGCATTGAAATTGATTTGTTAAAAAAAACTTTAATTTGGCAATCTCCAGTCGTAAAACCTTTTCCTTCCCAATTTAGTTAGGGCTTAGCACAAAGTGTATACATGCCAAATCGGACTTCATGGTTCCCAAGAAAGACATTTCTAAAGAGGGAAAATGGCAGAAGAGTTAAGAGTTACAGAGGATGCAAATTGTGAAAATTTATGGTAGCTTTTGGAAAATTATTGTAACTTTATTTCTCGTAAGCAGCAAGACCTATGATACTCTGCTTTTGGTGACTTTTAATGATTTTTAGGGCTGCGCAATCAAAGTTGGAACAATGTTGGAGTATTCACTGAGGGAACATCACCCATTGCCAACGTCCAGGAAAAAATGCAAAAAAATGACCGAAGGGGAAACATATAAGAAGAAACACTAACAGAAACAGTGGGTGTCTAGCTTCACTCCTCGAACCCGAATAATATGTGGATGTTTCTTCTGTGCTGTATGTGTTATACATAAGGTTGGTTTTAGCGCAAGAACGATATATAAACCAGCGGTGGAAGATATGCCTCTAGTCCAATTACATGATTGATGTTGTCAAGATTGAAAGGACAACTTTTTGTGGCTAACAGTGGTCGGGGTAAATATGATAGCTGCTCATTTAGAGCTA
>JAOVYW010041703.1:3934-23362 GCA_025775045.1 Hiodon tergisus | reverse complement strand
GGATCGCGGCTCTGCACGCGCTGTTGAATCCGCTGACTCGGCGTGGGGATCGCGGCTCTGCACGCGCTGTTGAATCCTCTGATTCGGCGTGGGGATCACGGCTTGGGCGTGCATGTGAGACATCTGGGCTGGGTTTGTATCTTCGGTAAGGCTCTGGTCTGAGATGCTGACCTGGCTCAGAGATGCATTTTCAGTCGGATTTACGTTTAGGATGTAGTCCCATTAAACACACGCAGATTTAACCTAGTGCGTTATGTGACAGGAAGTGAATAGAGACGGCTCGTTAACACGCGGGTGCTACCGTGTTTCATAGCGGGATTCGACACTGCCTATCAGTGAGGCTTGGGTGACTGTCGTAACATTGATATGGTAATAGGAGAATATTTTTAGCCGGTGTAACATATTCAGTATAGTGATGGTATTTTAGCTCCTTTTTTGTATCTCCGAATTATGTATAAGACATTATTTTTCAAGAACACAGAATTTTAGGCCTGTGTTATAGGTATTGTTTTTAATGGTGGAAATGTAACGGTCTGTTTTAGAATTGACTTTTTAAACTAATGATTTAAATAGAATTATTTCAATTAATTTTTTTGATTTAAAGATTACAGAAGAAACCGGAACAAAGTGCTAAGAAGAAAACCCACTTCCCTCTTAAATGGTTTTCCCAGCGTCAGCTGATTTGAGCAACGTGACAATGCCTTTGTGTTCACAGGATTATTTCAGCTGTGATAAAGAAACCAGGAGGAAGAAAAGGGCATTGTTGAGCTATTGTCACTGGTAAAACTGCAAGTGCCCTCGATATTTAATAATAATGATGTGAAATGTAATCAAAAACAGTTCATAGAAAGAAAATGACTGTGCAGTATTTTTCATCCGCTCTGATAAATCTTCTTTGCGATGGAGTAACCTACTTTTGTTTCCACGGAATGGCGTGCCAATTTGAAGAAGAAAAAAAAACACAGGCTCCAAAATGATTTGAGAATATCCAAGCAAAACGGCACGTACATTCACCTATCAAATTTCTGTTGTCGTGAGATTGGTATAAAGTCTCTGGAACTTTCCATAAGCCATCGCCGGGTCCTTTTTTCCCCCCTAGGGTATAAATGGTGGTGGCACAGGAGCGAGGTTATATCAAACGTCGTGGTACAGGCCAGGTAACTCTATCAATAGTGACCACGGTCTCACTGATCTTAGCAACGTGGTAGCTATCATAATGCCGTTCCTGGCAAGCTAGCAAATATTCCCGTGGTTTTGAATGGGACGCAAGAGAATATTACCCCCACATGGAGAGGGAGACGAAAGTTTGGGAGGTAACCACAAATCTAAGCCTCGGAGATCTCATCAGGATACGATCCGAAAAGCAGCGCTCAACACCTACTGTGAGAAAATGGCTTTGAAGGCGGAGTCGGACTTGTCGGTTTGATTTCGCCCGAATGCTTCTCACGCCGACCGTTGGGACCGCGTTTTTGTGGTCAGACGAGACGAAGCATCGCACTTGACGCTGAAAAGCTGAGGCACATTCTCGACTGACCATCGTGATCTACCAACCTTGATCAAGTCGAACATCTGCGCTTAGAACCCACAAGAAAGGAGGTCACGAAATAAAACCAGGAAATATGGTGGAGATGTTTCCGCACAGAAGCATGGTCACAAATCCCTACGGAAACTCCCTGACCTCAACCTGGTAAATCTTCGCAGGAAACGTCTTCTCCTTGTGATCAAAGCAGGAGGTGGATGTACCAAGTGCCTGTTGCAGAGGTGAATAATTTAATAATTAAAATTCCATATCATTCTGTGGAGGATTAAGTGTGTTGCTCTACTCTCTGAGCAGTTTTCCTTATGGTGAAGATCGTTTTTGGTTTATCTGAGCAGAAATGCATTTTGAAACGGATGTGGACCGGGGTAGGGGGTTCTGCTGGCGTGGAGTTCCGTTGACACATCCCTGAAGATTCTTTCGACATCACTAGCTCGCTCGCTGTATTTGCGCTGCGAGTGGACGAGATTTGAAACAACCTCTGTTGGGTCATCCGGAGTGTGTAGAGCAGGGGTCACTGCCGTGTTCTTCCAGGGGGGTCGTGATCTATGGCGAAGGTCCTGTCCAACATTCAGAGACTTTGTTTATGCGGTATGTTGGAGAAGAGTCCCACCGATGTCTGACCATCGAGCCAGTCACAAAAGGGGCCGGGGCGTTGCTTTTAAAAAGCCGTAAATAGTGGAATCATTAAATTGTTAAATCGTTTTGCAGCCTGCTAGCAGCTCACAATTTGTCATGAGTGCTGCTTGTTATTTGAAATGATAATATTTAATATATTTGGGCGATTTAAAGACTATAGAAACATGTATTAAAATGTAGTCTTGGACACATGCGTGTTTCCCCATGCAAGTTATAGATCTGTTGATTCTTTCCCGTGGGCTGCTTTTAAATACCGCTAATTCCTTCAGTGCTTATCAAATCTTTTTGTCTTTGACATTTCATTGGTAATAGAGGACATCAGACATTTTTATTGTCGTTATTAATTGTTGTTTCCAAAGAATGTTTTGTTAAAAAAAAATTTCAATGCAATTAAAATATTCTGACTTTGTTTATCATTGTGTCCTGGTCAGGTTTGCTGGGATGGGTAATCTTCTAAAAGTTCTAACAAGGGAAATTGAGAACTATCCGCATTTTTTCCTGGATTTTGAAAGTAAGTGAAGGGGGGGGGGGGCAGGTGTGTGAGGGTGAAAAGTGTAACCACCAAATGATTTCCCTCAGATCGGGGTATGGTTTGTATTTGTGACCCCTCCCCCCCAGCATAACAACAGGACTGCCCCCGGACCGGCGCACAGAGGACTCCCCCCCCCCGGACCAGTGGAAGAACTGAGACTCTCCGCGAGTCACGCCTCTCTTCTCACTCGTCTCTTTCAGAAAGCCAAATGGGGAATCTGCTAAAAGTTCTCACATGCACTGAACTCGAGCAGGGGTCAATCTTTTTCCTTGACTTTGAAAGTGAGCAGAGCTTTTGCCTGGCTTCATTTCCCTCTGCTCTAAATACTAACTGCTTGCACGTGTTGTTGTCAAAACGCAGAACGCCGCTGCCAACAGCCTCTCAGTGTTCAGTCGCAGAACAGTACCAGGACGTATTTGTTCACGTATTTATAGATGAATTGATCCCAGTGACTGATCTGATGTCAGGCTGCAAAGTCTCTACATAATCGGACTACATCTACCCTTCAGTGGCACACGGCCGTCGTTACACACCAGGAAAGGGGTTGAGTGTGCTGTTGTGAAGAGCACCATGCAGTTTATTATTAAGGTTTCGCTCACTGACGTCAGGAGGACGGCGATTTGGAGTTTGATTTGTGGAACTTCCTTGAGATTGCACGTGTTAACCAACGCAACCCGTTCACAACCCCTTTCTCGGTTTGTAAGACGCGTGCGCTCGACTTTGTGAACCCAGAAACCTCCCCAGACTTGCAGCACACCTGCACGGTTACGGGTCAAACGTGGAGAACCGTGCCTCAGAACCCAGTCAGGGAGTTTTGATCCATTTAAACGACATCAATTTGGGCAGTAATGCTTTTCATGTTTCACCTCAAAACGTGATTACGCTTATTCAGCTTTTAAATTCCCAGTCACCTCCTGATACTGTCTGCTATAGCAAAGTGCGTGTGTGTGCACACTGGTGTCAACGGTAGTGAACTC
This sequence comes from Hiodon tergisus, assembly GCA_025775045.1. Taxonomy (NCBI): domain Eukaryota; kingdom Metazoa; phylum Chordata; class Actinopteri; order Hiodontiformes; family Hiodontidae; genus Hiodon; species Hiodon tergisus. The sequence goes on along the minus strand of JAOVYW010041703.1, from coordinate 19,677 downwards.
GTATGGTGGAAGCTTCTGTTCTGTTTTCATACAGCATGAAAGAAACTAAAATGTCTCTTGATCCTTTGCCCAGTTTTAACACTTGTCTTTTACAAAAAGTATTTTTTATAAAACAATAGACCCTTATGTTCTTGGAAGCTTTAAATAAATATATATACTTTTATAGTATTCTTTAGTTTTTGCTTCCAATTTAAAAATTTCCTTTTGGGCAATTCCCGCTTTTTGCGTGAATGTCACACTTTATTTACCCCGTAATTCTTATAACCTTTTTACAGACAGGAGATGTTTATTTGTGACTGCCGGCGTAATAGCAGTTTGATTCATGCGGGAAAATAAAAGCGTATGTAATTGCTTTGTAATAAGAGGCTTATCCAGCCTGCAGAGCAACGCTTGATTAATTACTTTCTGATTAATTTAATTAATATTCGTCCTGTACACACTGACGGAGCTAGCCTCTGAAAATCTGTACACAGGCACAGGCTGTATGTAGCTCTTCAAGTTAATTAACGAAGAAATCGAGTTACTGAAGAGGTTGTGATGCCTTCTAATGTGACTTTAAATGGTCACCCTTTATTGAAATGAGCACCTTGATGTGAAACGGTGTAATATACATCGAACAGTTGGTTCTCTGCTTCTAGCAAGAATATGTTTAAAATAACACGCAGGTTATGTCAATAATATCTTACTTTTTAAAATAAGCATTGAAAAAATTACATATTAGTTTTTAATTGGTCTCTTCTGGTAAACCTTGCAGTTACTTCCTGTAACACCATAATGTTTTCTAACATGCATGCTTTAATGTTTAACTGACAAGCTAATCATTTAAAATGAATGTAGTAGTGTGTAAAGGTGCTTGTGTTGGTTCACGTCTGTCTGTCTGTCTCCGTCTGCGTGTCTGATTGTGTGGCAGTGTTGCTTAGCCCTTCCCCAACGCATCACATCTCAACCTTTGACAGACAGCTGTCACTCCACTTATTCTGCATAGGGAAACGTTTAACCTGTTGCCCGGTCACTCTGACATGGCTAACGTACAGAGACGGAGGTGCCACTGAGGGTGCGTGCCACAGAATGAGCTTTATTGGTTCATTTCTGAACGTTCATTTCCAGCTCAATATCTATCAATCAATTAAAAAAAAAAAAACGACTTTGGTTTTATGTGCTTAACAGTGTTACAGTATTTAAAATTCAACTTTATTACGAGTTGAACCTTTGTTTTGTGACAATTCTTTACAGATTTTTATTTATATAAATTAATTAATATATTGTATTCGTTGCTGGATATGCAGCCACCTTCAGTGCAATATTGAACGCTTGATTAATGAATGCGAATTCCAGCAAAGCTGAAACACTGGATCGGATTGGAGCCGGTTAATGTGTATATGCAGTAAATTCCAGCAGCATTATTGACCGCATGCCAGTTTTTCCCTCTGCTGTGAAATAAGATGTCGAGCTGCTGCTCAGTTTAGCCTGAGATGAATGTTCACCGGAGCAGCAAGCTGAAACGGCCAGGAAAGACTGTCGTATCTGTCATAGGAGTGATTAAATGTCTGCCGCTTTGGACGCCTTCATTTAGTCTTAATGGCCTAATTTTATTCTAAATTAGTTTTTTCATCAGCCATGCCAAACCATGAAAACTTTAGAAAGGCATCTTTTTTTTAAAGTGGCCTTGTGGCCTTTGAGTCAGGTCAGTAACTTGTTTACCTGGTATAATGTTATTACTATACAGCCAGGAACTGGAGTAAAAACCCTCAATAATAACCGCCCAAGAAAAATGTATTTTCTGTTTAATAGAACAGTTTTCCTTTGTTTAGTATGCATAATAGTGATTGAAATAGCGGCACAATTCAACGATCCTCTGTACAGCATGTTAAGTCAGCACATTTGTGGCTGTGGGGTTAGAACTGCTTAGGTGTGAAGTGCTGTATTTGTATTGTCCTGTTTTTTTGACATCGTTGACTGCCTGTCGCACTGACGCTGAATTCACCCCCCTCCCCGATCAGATGCCCAGCCGACGGAATGTGAGAGGGAAGTGTGGAACCAGGTGAACGCTGTGCTGCAGGACTCTGAGAGTATCCTCTCTGGCCTCCAGGCCTACAAGGGAGCCGGCCAGGAGATCAGAGAGGTAACCGACCCACTGCTGTTGAGCTGGGGCTCCGCCTCCGCACGCCCGTCGCTGGCTGGGGTTCGGGGCTCCGCCTCCGCACGCCCGTCATTGGCTGGGGCTCGGGCTCCGCCTCTGCATGCCCCTCGCTGGCTGGGGCTCCGCCTCTGCATGCCCCTCGCTGGCTGGGGCTTGGGGCTCCGCCTCCGTATGCCCGTCGCTGGCTCGGGCTCCGCCTTCGCATGCCTCTCATTGGCTGGGGCTCGGGGCTCCACCTCTGCATGCCCCTCGCTGGCTCGGGCTCGGGGCTCCGCCTCCGCATGCCCCTCGCTGGCTCGGGCTCGGGGCTCCGCATGCCCCTCGCTGGCTCGGGCTCGGGGCTCCGCCTCCGCATGCCCCTCGCTGGCTGGGGCTCCGCCTCCGCATGCCCCTCGCTGGCTGGGGCTCCGCCTCTGCACGCCCCTCGCTGGCTGGGGCTCGGGGCTCCGCCAGTTTGATTGTGTGGCAGTGTATAAACCAGCTTGCAGGGTAATTATTGGTGTATAAACCAGCTTGCAGGGTAATTATTGGTGTATAAACCAGCTTGCAGGAATTTCCCTGTCAATCTGTCAGCGGTTTGTGAGCTCTAGCATGTTTGGTATGAAAACTAGGAGCGGGTCTTTAAAGGGGAGGTGGTCCAGTGAGTGCTGGTGGTGCTTTTGCACATGTGCTGCACAAATGAGTCTCTATGAAAGGTAGTGTTGTTTCACACACGTAGCTGTTGGAGCACATTAAAGACGGAGGCGTGAGACGTACAAGTGAAAGAAAACCCAAGCGCGCCGCATCATCTGATCTCTCTACCGCTGAGATGAAACCCATCAGAATTTTTAGGATACGTGCACAGGGTTTTTCTTCGTTGTTTACGTGAATGTGGCTCCTGGATTGAAACGGCATCTAAAAAGCGATGGGTGTCCGTCATAAGAGCTCACGTTTAACATAAGTGTGGAAAGGGGGGGTCACGCTAAGGGTCAGGGAATGTTCTTCCCCTTGTAAAATGTTCCTTGTTTATTTTTAATTGGTCGAAAGAACATGATACCAGGAACACCTCTGACTTTAGAATGTGTGGTGACCAGAAATGAAGCGTTTTACAGTGGATGGTCCCGTGAGGTGTATATACCCGATTAGCTGCTGTGTTTTTTAGTCAAAGGGAAAAGAAAGACCCTTTGTGTTGAACTTGTGGGTTCTCACAGCTGCGGTAAATGGGCAGACTTGATATTGACCGTGGTGTTAACCCTAATTTATAATTTGTACTCGGTAAAAGATTTTAAAATGATGATGATAAAATGAGGGTTCTGTATTGTGTATTTTCATGCCTGGGTTTTCTTTGTGGAAGAGACGATGGTTGTCACGTTTGCGTTTCTTTTGTAGGCGATACAGAACCCCAGTGATCTGCTGCTGCAGGAGCGGGCGTGGAACTCCGTCTGCCCGTTAGTTATCCGGCTGAAAAAGTTCTATGGGTTCTCTCTCAGACTGGGTACGTGTGGTCCATCTGCACGTTTCAGCAGCTGTGTTCCTCTGGGGTTGGGGATGATGTACGAACGTGTGCGGTTTTATTCCCTGGTGCAGAGAAGGCCCTGCAGAGTCTCCTGGAGTCCCTCACCTGCCCGCCGTATACCCCCACGCAGCACCTGGAGCGGGAGCAGGCCCTGGCCAAGCAGTTTGCAGAGATCCTTCACTTCACGCTGAGATTCGACGAGCTTAAGGTAATTTTTACGCTTATCTCTTCTTTAAGCTTCACCAAATCGGCAACTAGAACGCTGAGTGTGAAGACGCAGATCATTGATTGACCAATTTTTAAGACGATCAACTCCTGGTTTCCAGCCAACAGAAGATAGGCTCCCCCTTTAAGCCCGGTTCCTTTCAAGGATCCTTGCCACCATTGACTTAGTTCTTTTCCGGGGAGTCCAGAACCATTGTCTCTGTAAAGTCTTAGTGAAACGAAACATAAAAAAAAAAAAAAATACTATACAAAAATAAAGTGATCGATTGACAATTTTCCTATCGTTTCTGTTTTGCAGATGAGAATTCCAGCCATCCAAAACGACTTCAGTTATTACAGACGGACTATTAATCGAAACAGGATAAATAACATGAATGTAAGACGGCAGCAGCAGGGCTGAGAATCACCCCCTCGTCCCCCAATAGAATGAGGGGTTCTTGCTTTAAATATAACGCAAAGTTAAATTTAGTCTCTCTAACAGTCGGGATTCAACCATCAATCATTACTTTTTTTGCTTCCATATTACAGTAGTTCCATTAATTTATTTTACTGTCTCTTGTGATTGATCAGGCTGCTTTAAACAGTGGATCTGGGATTTGTTTGAATTCTAGTGGAATATATTGTGATAACCTTTAATTATGATAACCACACCTTTTTTCCCTTTTAGTTGGATATTGAGAATGAAGTAAACAATGAGATGGCCAATAGAATGTCTCTTTTTTACGCGGAGGCCACGCCCATGCTGAAGACCCTAAGTAACGCCACAACAAACTTTGTGTCTGAGGTAAAGCGGTTGCCGAATTGTTGGTTGGTTGGTTAGTTCATTGTTTGCGTTAATATCCCTGTGTTTTTTATTGCGTTGTTTGGGTAAATAAACAATTAAAATTTTGATGCTTGTTTAAATACGGCTTCCTAATTGTTTGTTTTCCTCTCCACTGGCAGAACGAAACGTTGCCCCTGGAGAACACCACAGACTGCTTGAGCACGATGGCGAGTGTGTGTAAAGTGATGCTGGAGACGCCGTAAGTCTCTTAATTCAGATGCCCCCACACCTGTGTCTGGTTCAGCCCCCACACCTGTGTCCGGTTCAGTCTCGGGTCCCCGGGGGGCTCGATATTGTAAAAACCTCTATAGTAAGTGGGTTATGTAACGCAGGGCAGATGCTCGGAGTTATCACAATACCTGTCAACGTTAAGCTGTCCGTGCCTGTCTGTGCCTGTCCTGGGGGGGGGGCATTAATTAAAGCCTGATTGGAGTTTCCACTAGTTTGAGCTGGGAATATGAGAAAACAAAAAAAAACAGCAGTGGGGCTAGTGTTTTTATACTGAGAAGTGGCTTCCTTTTTATAACGCGTTATTTAAGCATGTCACGTTTTGTGTTTCTCCTTTGTAAACGGATCAGGGACTACACGCACAGATTCAGCAGCGTGGACACCCAGCTGTTCTGTATGCGCGTGATGGTTGGAGTCATCATCCTGTACGACCACGTCCACCCAGACGGCGCCTTTATGAAGGCCTCCAAAATCGACGTAAGGGTTCACATTTCCGGACCCGTCGCTAGGTTCTCTGCGTGCTGTTTCCCCCTCTGCATGTCCTGCCGGACGGAACGTCAATCACAGCTGAAATGGTTTAGAAATGAGCATGGATAACATTTGGGTGTGTTGGGTAATGTTTTTTTATTGTCTGATTCTCCCACCAGATGAAGGGGTGCATAAAGGTCCTTAAAGAACAACCCCCAGACAACGTTGAAGGTCTCCTTAATGCCCTCAAGTAGGTCGTTCCCACCACCCCTGCCCGACTGGACACTTTTTCCACAGAAGCTTCACTGTCTGAAGTCTGTAACCACCTCCTGCGCTTGTTGTTCTGCGTCTGATTGGTTTGGCTGTGTATGTGTACCTGCCGTGTAAACGGAAAATTAACTCGATCCTGACACTTGCATTGTTTTTGTCTGAAGGAATAGTTTTTAGTTTTTTTTTCTTCTTCATTTAAAAAAAAAAAAATGAACTAAAGCTCTTCTTGAAATGCTGCTGTTTTCTTTTGAAACGTTCCAGTCCCCGGCCTGTTTGTGGTTTTGATCGTTCCCATAGTAACACTATAAAGCTAATCGTACTTCTCAAAACCTTCACCGCCAGGTTCACCACAAAACACCTGAACGAGGAATCGACTCCGAAAAACATCAGGGCAATGCTTCAGTAACGTTTTCTATGAAGAGGATCGATGGTCTGACCTCACAAGATGTATATGTTTACATAATTTAAGGACTTGATGTTAATACTTGTCTGTATTTACATAGTCATTCCCTCCAAGTTACTGAAACCTATGGAAAAATTTACCTTTATTCTAAAAAATGACTTGCCTGTACCACTGTTTGTTGAAGCACAATTTGAAGCACTCGGTTATACCTCTCAGCCTTACGAATGGAGAATTGCAGAATGATCTGGGGTAAAGTATGGCGGCGTGAGTTTGGAGGCTTCCGGTTGGGAGGGCAGGGTGGGTTATTTGGCTGTTCTGTGCCTTTAGTTAAGGGTAGAGGTGTGGCAGAGCTGAAGGCTAGAGTGTAGTGGGTGACTTTTATTGTTTCAATGGTTGTGTATATTTCTGCTGATGACTGACAGAAAGGGTAGAATGTGTGGTGAGAAATGAAGACATTTACCAAATGTTTTTTTTTTTTTTTAAACTAATGTTGGCTTTTCTGTTTGTGTGTGTGTGTGTGTGTGTGTGTGTGTGTGTGTGTGTGTGTGTGTGTGTGTGTGTTCCCGTTCAAGTGGCTGTGTGATATCTGAGAATCTAACATTCATGTGTTGCTTGAAGCTATAGTTTAAACTCCAATAAAAAAGTGACGATGTGTATTTTTAAAGCGATGCTAAGCGGAGAAAAGTCATGTTTTCTTTAGGAAAAGCTCTTGCAACTGACCTTATACTCTGGCTTTGGAGTTTAGCAGGTTGGACCTTTGGCTCAGGGGTTCTACTTGGTAATCTCCTTCTGTCTCCAAAAGAGGGACAGCAGAAATCCATGCAACAGAGTATTATTTTATGTGGAAATAAACAAATTCATATATTTTACAAGGTTTGCTGCCTCGCTCCCAAGACTGTATCTGACACAGCTTTGTGCTGAAACGTAGGGTGTGTTAATCAGAGGATCAGAGCATCATATTTCCTTTCAGCATCCTACTGTTTGTAGCTGTAACAATTATAGAACATTACTTTTGGCTTGAGATGTGTGACGCTTTGGCATTGTTTTATCAAAAGTTGAACGCATTAATAAAAAGGTAATTTTTTAGCTAGCCCGCTAGCTGTGGGTTGTTGGCGAATGCCCACTTCTGTGTTGCGGGGGGCCAAGCCGGGGCCCCAGTGCACGTCAGGGCAAACGGTTTGTTTTCTTAGATGGCCGCAGGATGCTCCTTCTGCTTAACCATTGGATTAAGCATTATCCGGATGAAACGGTTTTAGCTTTGCAGCTAAATGGCTTGAGAGAGTAATGGACTGACAAACTCCCGACAACATGGGGAATGGAGCCCAGAGATTGAACAGCAAATCTTCCGCCCGCAAATTACTGTGGCAGCTACGCCTCCTCTCTGTGACCGCCACGTCTGTGTGGGAGCTACGTCACGTCTCTGTGGCCACTCTCCGTGGCTGCTACATCTCGTCTCCTTGCTATTGATGAAATGATTAGCATAGTATAGAAGTCATTCCTTTGTCATAAATCGATAAATATAAACAAAATCTGAGCAGTTCATGCTTTATGCTTACTTTGCCTTTGAACTCTGATGATATAAAGTTTATCAGCATTCACAAAGTATATGGCTTTGTTTTAATTTAATTATTTTATATATATAAATAAACATTCTGCTCTATCTGTTCTAGACAGTGGCACCCAGTTCTCTGACAGTTGGAAATGTGTATTTAACTGCAGTACCAATATAAAAGTGCCTTTCCTTCCGTGTGGAAGTGTGTAGTTTCCGTTCCTTCGAAGTGCATCTGCAGGTGAGGAGTATGTTCCCGCACACACTCGAAGGTGAATTGACCCGGTGTTTGGTTTCAGCTTCACGGTAACAGTGTCTGCTCTGTGAACGTTTCATTCTCATCGTTTATTTTTTAAATACCTTGTGGTTTGGATCAATATTAAGGGGGCATTATTGATGAATACCCGAGCATATTTAGCACGTGGGTGTAGCACTGCGTGAGTAAACTTGGTACATTTAGTTATGCTGATCTTATTGATTCAGATAGGGAAACTTCTTTAATGGATTGACTAAAATCTCTTGGCATGCTGATGTATTTTCTCAGAAGTCTTTAAGAATGTATCAGTTGCTGCCACTAAGTGAAACCCAAAACCTGATTGGATGTCGACGGTCTTTAGACGGATGCTCCACCAACTGTGTGCATTATTAAAAAAATTTTTTTTTTTAAATGGCTTGGAATCCTTACCACAGAGTTACAGTACAGATACAATTTCAAGTTGACAGACTAAGATTTCAAATACTGAATCTATATATATTTTTTTATGTTTCTCAGCACCAAGCAATGATAACAAATTAACAAAATGCGTCGAACTGCGTACAGTTTTTCTTAACTAACAATATTTTATGAAGCCCATTTTCTCATCATATACAGGTAATGCCTACTACTATAAGCTAAACTACTATTAAAATAACTGCTAAAATAAAACTTGTGGATCCCTTTTGAATAGTTTAATTTATAAGTTGGCTGCAAATATATTCCTTTTTGTATATATTAATAAATTAATGTATCTGAATACGGTAATCTCTGGAAATAATAATCTCAACCCCTATTAAGCTGGTTGCAAATGGAATATTGCAAGTCTCTTTCTTTGAAGACTTTTCTTTGTCATTCTCAATTTTCTAAGAAAATTAAAAAAAATTTTTTTTTTTGTTCTTTATTGCATATTGAATGAGTCTGTGAAGATAAAATAAAAACAAATTGGTACACTGCCTCCTCTCGTTTATTCATATTTAGTACCACCTCCACGGCCGTTTGTCTGAAAAGGCACAGAATCTAAGTGGTTTTGTTTTCTAGCCAGGGAGACTCATTACTTGTATACCTTACAATGCTACAATCCATCCATTTATAATTTAACTTTTTAGTTAAGATATTTGTGTCCATATGATACATGGGTTGCCTTGTGTGGTAAAGATTTGTCCTCCGATTGGCCCAATTAAACCAGGTTCCTGATCCTCGCGGTCGGATTCTCCGCACCATCGCCTGACGGGAAGCCCGGGCAACTCAAGCCTTTCCAGTCCGTGCTTAATCAGTTTGTTACCGTTTATATAAACCCAGTTTCTTCTGGCAGTACACCAACTATCAGCTTAAACTCCTTTTTCAAGTTCTTCCAAGGAGCTTGTAAAATGTTTCCTTAACCTTGCCAGTAATTCAGGTGGGGTGCCCTGCAAACCCAGTTACTAATAACTAGCCCACTGTGACAGTTCTGGTGAAGGGTGTTACTCTAACAGCAGGGATAATTGATGCAGGAAGCACTTGTGATTTACCTGTTTTCTCCTGAGAGTCACTGAGTTTAACAGGTGGGGGGGGAGAAATCGGTTGCAGTAGCTATTCCTCCTGCCATGTCTGGCGTATGTGGGGAACCAGGGGAAAGGCACTTGTAATCTACAGGAAGATGCTATGGGTATGACCTATAACCTTTGAACAGACACTTAATAGAAAATTCAGAGGACACATAAGCAAAGAAATGTTTGACATGCAAATGGTTTTGTTTGATCTGGGGAATCTTCTAGCCATGTGGTATAAATTCTCCTGTTCCGTCTGTGGCTCATCACGGTTCTGTATGCCAATCCGTCTCCGCACACCAGAGGTTCGCGGGACGGGCCTTGCACTGGTCAACAAGGAGCAGGGGCTGTTTGTGGGGTGGCCTGACCTCTCAAAAGATCCGATCTCATTGGGCGATGCGACTGCCCGTAGGCGGAGTCTGCTGTGTCCACAGCCATCTGTTTGATCAGAAGCTCCAGAGGAGCACGTGTACTTCACTTTTTGGGTCAAAGGTTATTTAGATGCCACATGCTCCATGGACCAGCATCTGGGGAAACAATGCTCCCTTTAAAACTTTTTGTGGCAATTCTTGACTAAACCCATTCATTCCAGATCTTGTCTGTTTGTTTTTTGGATACACGTCAAGGGGCACGTTTACGTCACGGTGAATTTAATCCGATTTCAGGATCGACTTGGCAGTGGATTGGAAAGTATTTAATATACGTCACTTAAACTATACATAATATATTGCCTGACCAGCAATTCTTGTTCGGTTATCATTTACATGTCACTGGAACTGTTTAACAACATGGGTACAATCAGCCTGTTGTGGTTTGGCTTTATAATCCTCAATGAATGTTCTGTTTACGCAATCAGTGCCAGATTAACCACGCTCGCCGGTGAAGTGACGTACAGAAGATGTGGAAATTCATGTTACTAAAGTAATCGGAGAGATTTTTGGATATAAAAACAAAGGATTCCGTCCCAAGGCAGTGGGACGTGTACCTTGTTTTAACCGGAGCACCCGGGTGTCATGGAACGTTAGGTGTTGACTCATTAATTACTCTCAGTAACAAGGATAATTAAGAAAATAAGGTTTGCATCCACAACGTAAAGTGCTGGGTATCTCCCCTGGCTGCCATGTGTCGGAGAGGGAGAAATGGAGTCCCACGAAGTTGCCTTTGTGACCTGCTCACTGTCTCCAGTTATCAACCTCGCGCCCCAAATTCATCTGAGCCTGTTCTGTTTTGCCATGTGAGAGTTGCCAGCTTGATCTGGACTACAGCCCTATGGTAGCTAAACATCGGCCCCTCCCTCCACACAAGATTACAGAATCCGGACGCAACTTTAAATATTTTCAGCCGGCGTCGTTATTTTATCCAGCAAGCCTCTGGCTGATTAAACCCTTTCCAATAGCGTCAATGACGCCCATAAACAGTGCAAGGTACAACCTTTGCTTTGTGTGTAGCGCACGTAGTCTCCAGCAGGGGCCTCATGAGCAAAAGGACCACCACAGAATCGGACACAAGACCCATTTGGAAAAACGAGGCTGAGGATGTTTTTATTGTAAACATTCATTCATCAGGCCCTGGTACGGGTTCACGTGGAAGCATGGCTCACGTCAAGTCAAAATAAGCCCATGTTTGGTTCCCGTCTCCGTTTACGGATGGGTGCTCTCGGCAAAACCGTGCCTTGCGCCGGCCACAGATGGCTCTCACGGACTTAAGTGCGCTGTTAAACTTTATGGGATCAGAGGAAAACAGGGGACTTAACTGTGGTAAAAACTTCCCCTATGTGTCTGCTGACTGGACACACATTATCTGGAGGATTACAAGCAGCAGATTTATGTTGTCAATACTAAAAAGTATTTTTAAGATTTAAAGAAAAGCCTTCATAATAGGTTTACACTTAAGAGGTCAAATTGGAGTTAATGAGTTTGCTAATCAGTTTGTTCTCATACTGAAACTGTACTTTGCATTCAAAGTATGTATGGTAGTTATATTATTTGTCTTTTAAGGTACATTTTCATGGACAGACCTACACAAATTAAATCTCTCCTGAAACGTATTATTAAAATTAATGTATTAAGGTTACTTGTGAGGTTTAATAGCAGTTGATATACAGTGATTTGTGTTGGAATTGGCAGTAATAATGCATTATGATCCATTTCCTCACTTTGGTGGCCTTACGTTCTTTTATATGGCGCATGTCTGTAATGGGAGTATTAACGGAGTTAAACTGGAGCGTTCGTCAACGTGACTGATGTGGCGGTGTAGAAAGAACCCCCTTCTCAAATCCCTCTTTTGTAACACGACTTGCCAGTACTTTGTTATTCCTTCTTATTTTAAGCTACGTGTGTGCTTTTTTTCCACCATCAAGAAAATATGAAACCATTAATCACTGAGCTGAATCCTGACCGCTTTTGTTTGATATTCCGGCAGTCGGGGACAAATCGGAACGGCTGCGTCGTGCATCAAAACCGGAGCATAATTGGATGCGAGACGCAGCCCGTGCAGGAAGCGGAGGGTTTCTGACGGAGTCCTAACGGTTTCGGGATGTGAATTGCTGGAGCTGCTCCAACTATAATGGGAGTTTTTAATTCGGATCCTTTACATCAGTGCGCAAGAATTCCCTCCCACGGTTCCCCTGTTTCCCATTATTTTTATTTGAAATTCAGATCTATATTGACTCATCAGAAACACATGTTCGCGTGGAAACAGGGAAACAGAGCACGGACTGTAGAGTAAAACGGAGATATATTATTAGGAAGCCGAGGTGAGGATTTATTCATAAGTGCCTTAACATATCTGGGCTAGGCTGCGTGTTTTTGAGGTCATGGAAACTCACCGATCACCGTTCACCCAAGGCATGTCATGTCATTTATTAATTACTGAAATTGCTAATACGCCGGGTCAGGATAACTTAGCTCTCAGTTACTGCTCTGTGTTGAAGAAGCCCTGACGTTATGTTCACCAGTCCAGCTGGTTTTTAAACTCCTCCCAATTAATGGCACGTTTTATGACTCCATAATGACTTGTTGGGGCCAACAGCAGTGAAACGAGGGTTTCTGTTTTTCGATCTTGGTCGGGCCAGCACCGTGTTAAGCCTTGCGTCCCCCCTGGGCATCTCCTGGATAATGGGAGTTATTCACCAGGTATGTATTTTAAAGAAGGGACACGGAGGGAATCGAATTGGGACAAGTAATTGGCAACCATTGCATCAGCAGATGTCTCACTTTATCAGGTCCAAGTAAGCTCTTCAAACTTAATTCAAAATCAAATAATAATTAAATAAAAATAACGAAAACATGATGTCCTCTGCTTATAACTCCACCGGTGCATTTTTTGAATAACTAGAGGATCAAAAGGGCACTGAGAGGCTCTCAGGATCTAGTTTTCATGCTTTTACCGGAGACTTCCCTTCCTGGGTTAGGGAGAGGGCGCACGCACACACACACACACACACACACACAGTAACATGCACGCACGCACACACACGAGGATGAGGATGGCAAAACAGAGGGCTGGGTCACCGGCTCCATTCGTACTTTAACGGGCCCGTTCAGCACTCAGGAGTCCCCTTTTAAAGACGCCGATGGCTTCACCAGGCCCTCATACCAAAGGTGGTCACGGCTGTGAAGCCCAGCCAGCAGCAATAAAATGGAGCTTAGCAATGCTTGCTGGTGAGACCCACAGGAGACTATGTTCTTAAGAGACTACAGTCCAGAAACGCTGAGTGCAAATTGTCAATTGTGTTTCCTTATTTTTAATATCAATACTACCTACTCCCTTGGTATGGAAGCTAGTTTTTCTTTACGCCAGTTTTGTAAAAAAAAAAATATGTAAATAAGACTATATATTTCGGTTTTCTCTGTACAGAAACACGTACACACTGCGTACACATTACACACACTCATTTCTGCAACTGGCACAGCTTTGTAGCTGATGAGGGCTGAGGCCCCAAGCTCCTCAGCAGTGCATGTTCTGCAGTGGCTTTGCCAGCCCACCGCAGCAGAGCGATTCACTGCTGGTGGATTTGCCTTTCCGCTGGGAAGAGCGGTTAAATAAACCCGTCTAATAACAAGCCTCCTGAGTTGTCCCGTGCCAGAGGTCTGCACAGTGTCTTTGTTCCCTGGCTTTGTTTATCTTCTTGTTGGCCTTGTAATGAATGGCGTTCAGATAGGCCAAGGTGTAATTTTTGAGAAATTGTGGGGGCTAAAGTTGCCCCTTGGGTGGGCCTACCGTTGGCCCGATTGTTTCGCAGCACCGTGCAAGATGTGACGCGATGGCGCCCTGCAAAAGCAGCTGGAGGGAGGTAGTGTGATTTCACGGGCATTGTATTTTTTTTGTGTGTGTTTAGTTGCAGCTGAGACGTCTGCCCCGGGTCAAATTTAACACAATGACACAAAAATATCATGATCGCTCCCACAGAAACAGCTATGCTTACATATTGTACCAAACGGAAACACTTACATTCTCACCTTCCTCTCTTATTTATAGACATTTACAATCACGTGTATTTTAAAAGATGACATGTATTTTTAAAAGTGAATCTTTGCTTGCAATTGTATATGTATAATTATACTAATAATATAAATGTATAATTTCTTGCAACCATTTTTCCAGCTAGGTGGCATTGGCATGCCTCAAGCAGCAAGCAGGGCAGAGAGACAAAGGTCTTCTGACCAGGAGGTCTTCAGAGAGACAAAGGTCTTCTGACCAGGAGGTCTTCAGAGAGACAAAGGTCTTCTGACCAGGAGGTCTTCAGAGAGACAAAGGTCTTCTGACCAGGAGGTCTTCAGATGGTACTTAACCCACATTTGACAGCATAAGAAGGTGAAGCGTGAAATGATATGCTATATGGATCTATAACGGGACTACGTGAGATTTTCCCGCAGTTTGAGACAGGATCATCATCTAGCAGGTGGCTCTGTGAGGCGTAATCATCTTATCTCCAGAGCAAACTTTGTGGCGGAATAAAAATAAAGGAAAGCGTAGTAACTGAACAAATCCGTTCTTTGCCCCTCCCCCGTGTTTCTTGCTTCCTGTAGAACTGCACTGACTTTGTTTTACAATGGTATTTGCAGTAGGGTTTCCTTTCCTTGTAAAACTCCTTAAAAGCCATCTTTGTGTGTAGCCTACTTGTTTTACATGCAAGGACGATTACATTATTACTGTAGTACATTCGTGCCGAGCATATTCTCAATAAAGAAATAAAACAGGAAATGCGGAATAATGCTCGTGTTTTCTGTCGGTCAGAATGAGCTACCGTGGTTTTATTTAAACGGTATAATAAACATTCTGTATGCGTGCATATAAATACATTTCTAAAACACAGGGTATCTCGTTCTTGTAAATCGTTTCTGTATACATTGAGCCCCCATGCTTTGTAAAACCCGGGAGCCATATCCTGATGGTTCGTTCAGATTGTCGCAACGCCTGACTCGAGTTCTGCCATTTCAACAACACGTTAAACCGCACAGTGACCATCGTAGCGTAAACGCTTTGCTTATCATAACGTATTCCGGGTATTGATTATAGAATTATAGAGTGTAAATTAGAGAAAAATAAAAGCGGGGAGACCGTGAGCCGACCTCCCCAGCAAAAGGGCCCGAAAAGGAGATTCCATTACGTGCTTGAAGCGCTCTTCAGACTAGATGTGGGGATCACAGTTTATAAACTGTGACAATAGCTTCCACACCACAGCTGCTGACACCACAGAACACAGAAATGTTTAGCCTATGGATCACTGTCCTGGGAAACACAGCATGTGGCAGAGCCCCCGCAGAACTTAGATATAGAGTTTCTAAATTTTCTAAACAGTGAGCTGTCATCAAAGGCCACACAGCCAGGTCCAACAGCTATGCTTCTAATGACTCCAAGTTAGGTTTTTTTTTTTTTTTTTTTTAAATCTGTAAAATAAATAAAACACGCAATAGACCGTAAATAACTGCAGAAACGGACAACTTAACACCACTGGGTGATAGAAATGGGGAAGAACGGAAATAAACACACCGCTCTATACTTCAACTACATAATGTCTCTCCGAGTTTAAGAGCGGAGCCCTCATTACGGATATTATCGTCTACGGTGTAACAGCTGGAGAGCATTAAGACCGCTACTGTGGACATGTTTTCTTTAGGTCCAATTTTTTTTGATGTTCTTTTTCACCTCACTCGCAACAGACCGAGTTTTAATTGGGTGGTCATGAAGAGTTGTGAATTGCCCGTTCTTTAGAAAACAGGAGGAACCAGGGAACTCGCGTCGCAGAATTTGTTTATTTATATTTTCTGGGCAAATATTTCACCCGGCATGTTTTAAATGAGAAAACACATACCCTGGGAAGGGTCTACTGCCTCTAATACATCGTGTGCACCACTT